>NIJG01000605.1:10797-30840 GCA_002201625.1 Euglossa dilemma | reverse complement strand
TACACCGGTTTGACTCTGTGCATTAATATTTATACCGTGAAATATCGTGTCTAATACCAGTTCTGTACAGCGGTTTTAGTCGCGGATTACCTGGTTCGTCTCTCGGAATAATGGGATAGGTGAAGAGCTATTACGTTAGCTGTACGGCTATCGAAGAAGGTTGTAACGTTCGCGGACAGTTTGACCCTGATCATCGTATTGATACATGAAATTACGGTGCCCGTTACTAAAAGGTCTACTTAAGTGTTTCCCTGGAGATGAAGTTATACTGTCGATACAGCGGGGTTGGATTGCGGAGCATAAGGCCCGCGGTAACGAGATTGATGCTATACAAATGGGTAACGTTCTACAACGGTTTGACTCTACACTTTAATCGTAATATCGTAAATTAGGGTGTCTATGTCCAATACCCTGCAGCGAGCCCACCACTGGAGTACCTGGCTTGACTCTTGGAATCACTGGATAGGTGAAGCTGTTGACATAGGTGTGCGGCTGTCAAAAATGATGGACACGTTCTCGAATGGTTTGACTCCCGGTCTTGCTATTCATACATATATTCAAGTTGTTTGTCTGCAAAAATGACTTCTAATATGCTTCCGTGAACACTAGGCGAGACACTCGGTACAGCGGGATAGGTTCTCGGAAGATAAGGTTTTCTGATAAGAATGACTTTATATCAATTCGTAGCTTTCTCCAACGATTTGACTCCCTGCTTTAAAACTGATGCCGTGAATTAAGCTGTCTATTGCAAATAGTATTCAACGGATTTACTCCAGCGATATCTCGTTTGGCTCTAGGGATCACAAGATGTGTTGGCTATTGATTTATCCGTCCTGTTCTCAAAGATCGTGGAAACGGTCTCCCGCAATTTGACTCTCGACCGTCTATATCATTCATGAAATTATGGTACCTGGCACTAAAGTGTATAGTCATTTGTTGCTTTGATCACGACGATATACTCTCAATACAGTGGGTTAGCTTCTCGGAAGGTACGGCCTCCTGTAAAACGTATGACTTTATAACAATTGGCAACATTCATAAATCGATTGACGCTCAATTTAATATTCAAATTGTCAATTAAGGTGTCTATTGCGAATTGTGTTCCGCGGATTTACTACCGGAATGCCTGGATTAACTATCGGAATCACAGTATGGGTGAAGCTATGGACTTCGTCGCTCGACTGTGAAAGGGGGTGATAACGTTTCCGAACGGTTTGACCACCGACCTTGAAATTCGTACGTGAGTTTATGGTGGCATTACTAGAATGTATACTTGTTCGTACCACTGAACAGAATGTTCTACTCTCGATACAGTTTGTCAGTTTTTCGGAGGGTTAGGCATTCTGTAAAGCGTTTGACTTTATAGCAATTCTAACGGTGGCACACTGTATCACGCTGTATTTTAATATTCAATCCGCGGAATTATGGTATCTATAGCCAGTACTGTAGAACGCATTTACTCCCGGAATATCTCGTTTGAGTTGATGTATCTCAGGATGTATGAAGCTACTGGCATAGCCATTTGAATATCAAAGAAGGAGGTAACATTCTAGGACGGTTTAACCCCTGATCTTATAATCTATAATGAAATTAAGGTCCCCGCTACTACAGTGTACGCAGTTTGACCCTCTGCGGTAAAACGTTTGACTGTATAAAAATTGGTGACGTTCACAAACGGTTTGACTCCCTATTTTAATTTTCAGACTATGAATTGAGGTCCCTATTGCAAATAACTTTCAGCGAATCAATTCCCTGAATACCTGGTCGACACTCGCAATCACGGGATAGGTGATGCTTGTGACTTAGCAGTTCGATTCACAAAGGTGGTGGCAACGTTCTCCATCGTTTTGACCCTTGTTGTACTAATTCATACATGAACGTGAGATGCCCGTACCTGAAATGAATACTAATTACTTCCTGTGAACACGGACATATACTCTCGATGAAGCCGGTGAGTTTCGCGGAACGTGAGGCCTTCGATAACGTACTTGACTTTACACAAATTGTTAATGTTCGGTAACGGGTTGATGGACAGCTTTAATATTCATACCGTGAATTTTGGTGTCTATAGCCAATACTCTTGAGCGGATATACTGCCGGGTACATGGTTTGACTCTCGGAGTCACAGCATAGGTTGAAGCTGTACACATAGCCGTTCGACTGTCAGTGAAGGTGGTAACGTTCGGGAAGTGTCTGCCTGGCGACGTTCTAATCCACACGTGAAATGAAGGTGCCCGCTACTGGGATGTATATTAACATGCTTCTCCGTCATGCTACTACGTCATGCTCTCGATGCAGCGGGTAATGTTCTCGGAGGTAAAGTCTTTGGTAGAACGTTTGACTTTATACCATTTGTTAACGCACTGAAATGATCTGACGCTCTACTTTAATGTTCAAGCCGTGAGTTAGGATGTTTATTGCCAAAGCTCTTCAACGGTCTTACTCCCGGAATACCTGGTTTGACTTTACGAATCACAGAATAGAGGAAGCAATTGGCGTAGCGGTTCGACTCTCACAAAATGTGGCATCGATCTCGAATGGTTTGATTCTCAATCCTCTAATTCATATTTGAAAATATAATGTGCCTCAGCGATAATATCTACTCATTTGTTTCCGTAAGCACTAAGCATGACACTGGCTACAGCTTGTTAGGTTCTAGGGAGGGTATGTTTTCAGTAATAAGAATGACAATCTACTTATTGGTAATATTCTCCGACGGTTTGACCTTCTACTTTAATATTCATATCGTGAATTAAATGGCCTATTGCCAATACGGTACAGCGAGTTGACTATCTGAAATACCTGACTTGACCGTCGGAATGACCGGGCAGGTGTTTCCATTGATTTAGCAGTTGAAGTCTCGAACAATGTGGTAACGGTCTCGCACCGCTTGTCTCTCGATCGTCCTAATCGTACATGAAAATAAGGTTTCTTTCTGCCAAAATGACTACTAATTTTTTCCGATGAACAATAAAGAAGCCAATCACTCCAGGGGTTCTCTATGCCAATTCGTAATGTTCTGCAACGGTTTCACTCTGCACTTTGGTATGTATGGTGTAAAATTCCAATACTGTAAAGCGGATTTACTTCCGGAGTTCTTGGTTTGACTTTCAGAATCATTGTACGGGAGTAAATGCGCAGTATAGTAATGGCAATAGACACTTTAGCTCACGGCTTCAATATTAAAGCTGGCCGTCAAGCCGTCGGGGAACGTTACCAGTTGTATAAAGTCATTCTACATACCGAAAACGTAACTATCCTTGAAGCTACCCCGCTGGATCGAGAGCATTATTTCGTGTTCGGAGTAGCAAATTAGTAGTCATTTTAATGACGGGCACCTTATTTAAATACATGCGTCAAAAAATCATGACCAAAACCTTTGGAGAACGTTACCACCTTCCATAAGTGTCGAACGGCTTTGTTAACAGCTCCACTTATCCTGTGATTCCAAGAGTCAAACCAGGTAGTCCGCGGCAGAAGCCGCTGTACAGTATTGTCATTAGAGACGCAATTTCATGGTGTAAATATTAATCATCAGAGTCAAACCTTTGCTGAACGTTCCCTATGGCTATATGTTCATACTTTTGATCGAAGGCCCTAATTTCGGAGAAGCTAACCCGCTGCATTGAGATTATGTCTTCGTATTTAGAGGAGCAAATTAGTAAACATTTTAGTGTCACTGGCCTTAACATCATGAATGTATTGGAATATCGAGGGTAAATCTGATCGTGATCCTTAACACCTTAGTTGAGAATCGAACGCCTTAGCTATTAGCTTCACCTACCCTATGATTCCGGGAGTCAAGCCAGGTATTCCGGGCGTAAATCCGCAGAACAGTGTAGTCATTAGACACCTTAATTCACGGTTTTAATATGAAAGTAGATAGTCACTCCAATTGAGAGTGTTACCAATTGGTTTAACGTCCAACGTTTTACTGAAGGCCTTATACTGCGAATGTCCTATCCGCTGTATATGGGAGCATAGCATCGTGTACAGAGGAACAAGTTATTATATACTATAGAGGCGGGCATCTTAATTTCATGCATGGCTTTACAGATCGAAGGTAAAACCATTCGAGAGCGTTACCACCTCAGATGCGAATCGAAAGACTTAGTTAATAGCTTCAGCTATCCTGTGATTCGGAGAGTCAAACCAGGTATTCCGGGAGAATGTCCGCTGAAGGGTTTTGGCAATGGACACCTTAATTCTCGGTTTGAATATTATAGTAGAGCGTTACCATTGGCATACAGTCAAACGTTGTACTGAAGACGTTACATTCCGAAAGCCTAACCCGCTATATCGTGGGTATGGCATGGTGATCGCAGAAACAAGTTAGTAAATATTTTAGTAACGAGCGCCTTAATTTCATGAATGAATTCGAAGGTCGAGTTTCAAATCCATCGAGAACGTTACCAAACTCTTTGAAAATCCAACGGATAAGTCAACAGCTCCACCTATCTTGTGATTCCGAGAGTCAAACCAGATATTCCGGGAGTAAATGCGCTGTACAGTCTTTGCCATAGACACCACAATTCACGGTTTGAATATTAAAGCTGGCCGTCAAGCCGTTGTAGAACATTACCTATTTGTTCAAGGTTAATATCGTTACATAGTGTCTAACCCTCCGAAAAACTAACCAGCTGTATCGAGAGTAATCTTTCGTGTTCACTAAAACAAATTAGTACACATTTAATTGACGGGTACCTTAATTTCACGTATGTATTAGAAAATCGAGATTCAAACCGTTGAAAAACATTACCAACTTCTTTGATATTCGAACGCCAAAGTCAATAGCTTCACCTATCGTGTGATTCGGAAAATCGAACCAGGTATTCCGAGGGTACGTCGGCTGAAGAGTATTGGCAATAGATACCTTAATTCCCAGTTTGAATGTTCAAGTAGAGCGTAAAGATGTCTAAGATCGGCACCAATTATTATAAAATCAAACGTTTTACTGAAGTCCATGCCCTCAGAAAGAAAGCCCGCTGCATCGAGAGTATTAAGTAGTGTTCAGGGATACAAATTAGTATACATTTTTGTGTCAGGCACCTTCGTTTGGTGTATGAATAGGAGGGCTTAAAGTTACACCTTTCTAAAACGTTACCACCTTGATTGAGAGTCGCATAGCAAAGACAATAGCTCCCTCACCCACCCTTTGTTTCCGAGAGTCAAACCCGGCATTCCGAGAGTAAATCCGCCGAACGATATTGACAATATACACCTTAATTCACAGTCTGAATACTAAAGCAGAGCGTCAAACCATTTGAGAGCGCTACAGATAGGTGTAAAGTAAACGTTTTACCCAAGGCCATACCTTCCGCTAACCTCACCCGCTTCATCGAGAGTATAACTACTTGTGCATAGAACGGAAATTGTATTGATTTCGGTGACGGGTACATTAACATTATCTATGAATCGGAAGATGGAGAGCCAAACCTTTCAAGAACGTTAGCACCTCCTTTGAGAGTCGAACGGCTAAGTCAACGGCTTCACCTATCCCGTGATCCCGAGCGTCAAACCTGCCATTCCGGGATTAACTTCACAGTACATTGTTGGCACCATACACCCTATTTCACGGGATAAATATGAAACTCCAGAGTCAAACCATTGTAGAAGGTTACGAATTTGTATTGAGTCAAACTTTTTACAGAAGACCTTACCTGCCGAGAAGTTATCCCGCCTTATCGTCAGTCTAACTTCGTGTCCAGCGATGCTAATTAGTATCCATTTGATTGACAAGCACCTTAATTTAATGCCTGAATTAGAAGATCGAGAGTGAAACATTTCGAGAACGTTACCACCTTCTGTGAGAGTCGAACGGCTAAGTCAATAGCTTCCCTATCCTGTGATTCCGGGACGCAAGTCGTGAAAGCCGAGAGTACGTCCGGTGATGAGAATTGTCAATTGACACCTCAATTCACGATTTGAATATTAAAGTTGGGCGTCAAGGCGTTTTAAGGCGTTGCCAATTGGTATAAAATCAAACACTTTACCGATAGCCTTAACTTCGGGGATGCTACCAGACCGTTTCGAGAGTATAACATCGTGTTCAGAGAAAGAAATTAGTCTTCATTTCTGTGACGGGCACCATAATTTCATTACTATCCAGAAGATCGGGTGACAAGGCGCTTGAGAACGTTGTCACCTTCAGTGAATGATGAACGGCTAAGTGAACAGCTTCACCTATCATGAGATTCCGAGGTTCCAACCAGGTATTCTGGTACAAAATCGGCTGAACATATTAGCAATGGACACCTTAATTGACGGATTGAATATTAAATATAGATCGTCAAACCGCATGATAACGTTACCAACTGCTATAAAGCCAAAAGTTTTACAGAAAACCTTACCTTCCGAGAATTTATCCCGACGTATGTAGGGTATTGCTTCGTACTCAGGGATACAAATAATTATACATTGCAGTGAGGGACACCTTAACTTCCTGTATGCATTAGAAGATCGACGGTAAAACCATTCGAGAGCGTTACCACCTTCTGTGAGAGACAAACGACTATGTCAGTAGCGCCACCTATCCCATGATTCCGAAGGTCAAACCAGGTCTTACGGCAGACAATCGTCAGTGCTGCATTGGCTTCATACATCCTATTTAACGGTAAAAATATTAATGTCCCTAGTAAAACCGTCGTAGAACGTTACGAATTTGTTCGTAATCAAAAGATTTACCGAAGACCATACACTCGGGAGAAGTAACCTGCACATCGTGAATTTAACTTCGTGATCAGAGAAAGAAATTAGTGTTCATTCCAGCAACGGGCAGGTTCATTTCATGTATGAATTAGAAGATCGATGGTCAAACCGTTGGAGAACGTATCACTCTGTTTGAGAGACGTACGGACAAATCAATAGCTCCACCTATGCTGTGATTCCGGGAGTCAACCCAGGTAATCCGAGAGTGAATCCTCTGAAGAGGATTGTCAATAGATACCCTAATTCGCATAGCGAATATTGAAATAGAGCGTCAAACCGTAGTAGAACGTTTACTTATTGCTATAGAGTCAAACACTTCAACCATCGGAGATGTTGACACGTCGTATCGTGAGTATAACTTCGTGTTCAGAGGATGAAATTAGTAAACATTTTTATGACGGGCACCATAATTTCATTATCAACAAGAAGATCGAGGGACAAGCCACTCGAAGACGTGGCAACCTCCTTCACAGAAGAACAGCTAATTCTATAGATTCACCTATACTGATATTCCGTGAGCGAAACCAGATATTCCGGGAGTAAATCCGCTGAACAGTGTTAACAATATACCACTCCATTTACGGTTTGAATATTAAAAGATGCAGTCATACCGTTGTCCAACGTTACCTATTCATATAAAGTCAATCTTTCTTCAGAGAAGCCTTCTTCTTCTTTCCTTACCTTCCGAGAAGCTGACCCCATATATCGAGGGTATTACTTTGTTTTCAGTGGAGCAGATTGGTATACATTTTGGTGACATGATCCTTAATTACAGGTATGAATTTGGAGATCGAGTGTCTAACCGCTCGAGAACGTTGCCCCCTACTTTCAGAGTCGAACGGCTATGTCAATACCTTCAGGTATCCAAGGATTTGGAGAGCCAGAGCAGGTATTCCCGGTCCAATTCGCTGAACAGTATTGGCAATAGGTAGCTTATTTCACGGTATGAATAATAATGCAGATCATCAAACCGTCTTAGAGCTATACCTATTCGTATAGAGTCAAACATTTTACCGAAGGCCTTACCATCCTTGAAGCTAACCAGCTCTACAGATGGTGTGGCTTCGTGTTCAGAGAAGCAAGTTAGTATGAATTTTAGTGATTGGCACCATAATTTCATGTATTACTTACTAGATCGAGGGTCAAACCGTTCGAGAAAGTTATCACTTTCTTTCAGAGACGAACGGCTAAGTCCATAGCATGACGTATTCAAATATTCTAACAGTCAAACCATGTATTCCCGGAGTAAATGTAACTAATTTGCTACCTTGAACACTGAGCAAGACACTTGCTTCAGAGGTTTGGACTTCTTGGAAGGTATGGCCCTCAGTGAAAAGTTTGACTCTAAATTAAAAGATAAAGCTCTATAACCGTTGGAAGCTCTACCTTCATATTCATACCGTGAAATAAGTTGCCTATTACCAATAGCGTCCTGCGGATGTGCTCCCGGTATACCTGGTTTGGCCCTCGGAATCACAGCATAGGTGAAGCGATTGACCTAGAAGTTCGAACTCACAGAGGGTGGTAACATTCTCGTTTCGTTTGATCATCGATATACTAAATCATACATGAATTTAAGATGCAGTTACTAAAATGTATATTAATGTGTTTCTCTGAACACGAAGTTATACTCTCGATACGGCGGGATAGTTTCTATGGCGGTAATGCTTTCGGTAACAGGAATAACTTTTGACGATATGGTTATGTTCTTCAACGGTTTGCTCACTACATTAATAATCATGCCGTGAATTATTGTGTCAATTGCCAATACTCTTCGACGGATTTCCCCCCGGATTACATGATTTAACTCTCAGAATCAAAGGATAGGCGAAGGTCACTGACCTAGCTGTTCGACACTCATAGACGGTGGTTAAGTTCTCGAATGGCTTATCCATCGATATTCCAATTCATACACGAATTTACGGTACCGTCACCTAAATGTGTGATATACTCTCGATGTGGGGGCCTAGCTTCGCGGACGGTAATGCTTTCGGTAAATAGATTGTATCTTTACCAGTGGGTCGCGCTTTACAAGCGGTTAACGGACTCCTTTAATATTCACACCGGGGATTAATGTATCTATTGGCAATACTGTGCAGCGGGCTCACTCCCGGAGTACATGTTTGTCTCCCGGAATCGCATGATAGGTGAAGCGAATGACTTAGCCGTTCGTTTCTCACTGATGGTGGTAACGTTGTCGAACGGTTTGACCCTCGATCGTCTAATTCAACACATGAATTTAAGGGACTTGTTACTAAAATCTATACACATTCGTTTCCCGGAACGGGATACTATACCCACGATACTGCGCCTTATGTTCTCGAAAGGTAAGGTATGCGATGAAGAGTATGACTTTATACCAATATGTAACGTTCTGCATCGGCCTGACTCTTTAAGTTAATAATCAAACCCTGAATTAAAGTATATGTGCCATTACGGTTCAGTGGATTTACTCACGGAATACCTTGTTTGACTCTTGGAAAGGCAGGATGGGTGTAGCTATTGACATCGTAGTATTTGTCTCACAGAAGGAGGAATCGTTCCCCAACGGTTTCACACTCGATTTTCTAACTCATACAGGAAATTAAGGTGCACGTCACTAAAATGAATACTAATTCGTCCCTCTGAACAACATCTCATACTCTCGATTCAGCGTGTTAGATCCTCGGAGTGTATGATCTTCCGTAAACCGTTTGACTCAATAGCAATTGGTAACGCTCACAAAGAGTTTGACGCTCTAGTATGTTATGTAATCTGTGAATTAAGACATCTATTGCCGATACTGTACAGCGCATTTGCTCCCGTATTATCACGTTTGACTTTCGGTATCACAGGATATATGAAGCTATTGACATGGCCTTTCGTCTCTCACAGAAGGAGGCATCGTTTGGGAACGGCTTGACTGTTGATCTTCTTATTCATACATGAATTTGAGGTGACGTCCCAAAATTGTATACTAATGTGTTTCCCTAATCACGAAGTGACTCTCGATACGGCGGGATATGTAAGGCATTCGGTACAACTTTTCACTTTATAGTATTTAGTAACGTTCTCACACGGTGTGACCCTCTATTTTAGTATTCACTCGGCGAATTAAGGTACCAATTGCCAATGCTGTACAGCGGATTCACTCCCCGGGTACCTGGTTTGACTCTTCAAATCGCAGGATACGTGAAACGGTTGAGTTAGCCGTCTGTATCTCACAGAAGTTTGCAACGTTCTCGATCCGCTTGAACCTCGACATACTAATTCATACATGAAGGTAATGTTCACCGTCGGCTTGACTGTCTACCTTAATATTCATACTGTATGATTAAGCACGTTTATTGCCAACACTGTCCAGACGATTTACTCCTGAAATACCTGGCCTGGCACTACGGAATCACAGGAGACCTAAAGCTATAAACTCAGCCGTTGGATCCTCAAACAAGGTGGTAACGTTCTCGAATGGTTAGACAGTAGATCTTCTAATTCATACATGAAGTTAAGGTGTGTGTGGCTGAAAATGAGTACTAATTTCTTTCCCTGAACACGAACTTATACTCAAGATGACGGAGCCGAGATTCGCGCAAGGAACGGCCTTACGGTAGAACCTTTGACTGTATATACATTTGTAACGTTCGCAAACAGATTGTAGCTCTACTGTAATTTTGAAACCGTGAATTATGGTTTGAATTACCAATACTGTTCAGCGGATTTACTCCCGGAATACCTGGTTTGACTCTCAAAATCGCAACATGGGTGGAGATATTGACTTAGCCTTTCTACCATCATAGGAGGTGCTAACGTTCTCCGAACGGTGTGACCCTCGATCTTCTGATCCATAGATGAAATTAAGCTGTCCGTCACTAAAATTTATAGTATTTTGCTATTCCGACCACAAAGTCATGCCCTCGAAACAGCGGGCTTGCTTCTTGGAATGTGAGGCCTTCGGTGAAACGTTAGTCTCAATACCAATAGGTATCGTGGTAACAGTGTGATCCTGTCCATTAATATTCATACCGGGAAGTAGGATTTTTATTGCCGATACTGTACAGCGGATATACACCAGGAATACCTAGATTCAACCTCGGAATCACAGGATAGGTGTAGCTATTGACTTAGCCGTTCGATCCTCCATGAAGGTGGTAACGTTCTCGAACGGTTTGACCCTCTATGTTCTAATTCATACATGAACTTAAGGTGAAGTCACTAAATTGTATATTAATATTTTTCCCTATACACGTAGCTATACACTCTACTGCGTTGGGCTAGCTTCTCGAGCGGTAAGGCATTCGAAAAATCGTTTGTTGTTATGGCAATCAGTAACGCTCCCATACGGTGTGACGCTCTATTCTAATATTCACTCCGCGAATTAAGGTATATTTCGTAATCCTCTTCTGTGAAGTTACTCTCAGATTACCTGGTTTGACTCTCGGAATCACATGATAGGTGGAGCTATTGACCTATCCGTTCGAACCTCAAGCAGGGTGGTTTCGTTCTAGAAAGGTTTGGCCATCGACTTTCTAATTTATACATGAACTTAAAGTGCCCGTTGCTGAAATGAATTCTTATTTCGATCCCTGAAAACGAAGTTATATTCTCGACGCAGAAGGTTAGTTTTTTCGGACGGAATGGTCTCTTGTAAAGCGTTTGACTTTATACCAATTGGCAGTGCTCCCAAACGGTTTGAAGCTCTACTTTATTCATCAAACCGCGAATAATGGCGTCCATTACCAAAAATGGCAGTCGATTTACTCCCGGAATACATGGTTTGAATCGTGGAATCTCAGGATAGGTGAAGC
Organism: Euglossa dilemma; assembly: GCA_002201625.1. Lineage (NCBI taxonomy): Eukaryota > Metazoa > Arthropoda > Insecta > Hymenoptera > Apidae > Euglossa > Euglossa dilemma. Next base: position 19,348 of record NIJG01000605.1, on the reverse strand, counting down.
TATTCTCTCAGCCGTCCTCCTGTCACAGAAGGTGTCAACGTTCTCGAATGGATTGACACTCGAGCTTCTAATTCATGCATGAAGTTAAGATGCCCGTCACTAAATTGTATACCACTGTGCTTCTCCAAACGCGTAGCTATACTCTCGATACGGCATGTTTGCTTCTCGGGCGGTAAGGCATTCGGTGGAACATTTGCCTTCATAGAAATTAGTAACGTTCTCATACGGTGTGACGCTCTATTTTAATTTTCTCTTGGCGATTTATGGTATCTATTGCCAATACAATACAGCGGATTTACTCCCTGAATACCTGAATTGACTCTCGAAAACGCAGGATCCGTAAAACTATTGACATAGCCGTTCGTCTCTCACAGAAGGAGGCGTCATTCGCGAATGATTCTATCTTCTAATATATACATGAAATTGAGGCGCTCATCACAGAAAGGATGACTAATTTCATTCCCTGAAAATAAATTATTCTCTCGAAACGGCGGGTTAGCAACTCCGAATGTAAGGCCACCCGTAAAGCGCTTGACTTTATAGCAACTGGTATCGTATTCTATCGGCGTGACGCTCTATATTAATATTCAATCCCTGATTTATGGTGTGTATTGCGAATACTTTTCTGCGAATGTACTTCCGGAATATCTGGTTTGACTCTCCTAATCACAGGATAGGTGAAGATACTGACTAGCCGTTTGACTGTCAAAGAGGGTTGCAACTTTCTCGAAAGCTTTGACCCTCCATTTCATAATTCGTACATGAAATTGAGGTGCGCGTGAGTAAAATGCCTATTGCCTTGCTTCTCTGAACACGGAGTTATACCTTCGATACAGTGGATTTGCTTTTCGGAAGGTAATGCTTTCGGTAAAATGTTTGACGTTGTAGGAATTGGTAATGTTTTCTAACGGTTTGATGCTCTACTTTTACATTAAAGCCGAGAATTAAAGTGTCCATCCCCAACAGGTTTCAGCGGATTTTCTCCTGGAATACCTGGTTTGACTCTCGGAATCACGGGATAGGTGAAGTTATTCACTTGGCCGTTCCACTCTCAGAGGGGGCGGAAATGTTCATGATCAGTCTGTGTTCCGATCTTCTAATGCATACACGAAATTAAGGTGCTCGTCACTAAAATGTCTACTAATTTGCTTCTCGGAACACGAAGTAATGCCCTCAATAAAGCGGGCTTGCTTCTCGGAAGGAATGGCCTACGGTAAACGGTTGGACTGTATGCGAATGGGAAAAGTTCTACAACGGCTTGACCTCCTGCTATAATATTCGAACAGTGAATGATGGTACGGCAGATCGAGCAACACTACTGTATGGTCGCCGTTAATTTCATAAGACACGATTTTGAACCGGAAGCAATACTTTCTCATCTTTATATTTATATACAAATACTGCAATTTACTTCTATGGTCATTACAATTTTTTTTAGAAATTGTAAATTGTTAGTTGAAAGAATTGTATTTCTGAATACCAGTGCCCGTGAAAATAATTCAGTGTACGGATGTAACATTACTTCGTTATATTTATGGTTATTGTACATGATTGCCTGTATACGCACCGTACGCTTCCAGAGCGATACGCCTGGAGCGGGCAAGTAGTTGCGTACGGTGGGTAGGCGCGAGAATACTATAAGGTATTGGCAAACTTCTTTAACCTTGCTATAGTACCGTATGCACTCCTTCGCTGTTTTCCATTAGTTTCGACATACTGCCATTTACTGTTATAATATTTTCTATTCATCTCAAAATTACAAATTTTTAACGTCAAAAATTGTATTTTATAGGAATGGTGTCCTTGGAAATAGATGAGAACACGTTTATGACAATATTTTGTTAATTTCTTGGTTATCTTACATGACTGACTGCACACGTACCTACGCTTCTAGGGCGACATCACTGTCGTGGTCCTGTAGTTGCGTTCGGTAGATTGGGTCGACGCTAGTGTGTAATCTCCGTCAATATGTTTAACATTGTATTGTACCGTATGAATTCTTTCGCAGTTTTCTGTTCATTTCTAGATACTGTAGTTTACTCTAAGGATATTATCAATTATTTTCACGATTCCAATTTCATAATTACAAGCATTGTATTTTTTAGGAGAAGTGGCATTGCAATTACTTAAGTGAACGTTTATGATAATATGTTGTTGAATTCGTAATTGAATTATTATGTTGTCTCTATAGATACCTACGTTACGCGAGCGACACGACTGGCGATGTCCTGTAATTGCGTTCGGTAGATCGGAACGACAATACTGTATGATCATCGATACCTCCTCATAGCTTGTTATTCTACCGTATGCATTTTATCGCGGTTTTCCACTTATTTATATATTCTCTAGTTTACTGTTATGGCAATTGTCTTTTTTCCAAAATTTTCAATTTTTATTCCAAAAAATTGTATTTCTTAGGAGATGTGTCTTTGGAATTAGGTGAGTGCACATTTATTGCGATATACTGCAAACCTTATTTTTCTTTTATGTGATTGTCCGTATACGTACCTACGCGTCCAGAAAGACACGATTGGAGTGATCTTATATTTGCGTTCGCGAGATCGGAGCGAAGCTGCTGTATGGTCTTTGTCAATTTCCTTGACTAGGATATAGTGCAGTATGCATTTTTTCCCAGTCTTCCATTTCGTTATGCATACTGCAATTTAGTGTTATGATATTTTCGGTTTTCTCAAAATTCAAAATTTTTGGTTTGAATAGCTGTTTATCACAGCAAAAGTGTCTTTGGAATTAGTTTAGTGTACGAATGTGGCCATTGTTTTCTGAATCTTATTGTTACTTTATACGACTGTCTGTACGCGCACCTACGATTCCGGAGCGACACAGCAGGAGTGCCCTTGCATTTGCGCCCGCCAGATCGGAACGACACTACTGTATGATCTTCGTTAGCTTCTCTGACCTTGATATTGTACCGTATGCGTTTTCTCCCAGTCCTCCACATATTTATACATCGTGCAGTTTCCTGTTACGGTATTTCCGATTTTTTACAAAATTTTCAATTTTTGGTTTAAAAATTGTATTTTTTAGTAAACGCGTCTATCGAAGTAGTTGAGTGTACGTTTATGTCTTTATCTTCTTTTACTGATTGCTATTTCATGTGATTAGCAGTGTATGCACCAACGCTGGTAGAGCAACACAGTTGGCAAGGACTTGCAGTTGCGTACGGCAGAACGGTGCGGCTTATCGGATGGTCTTCGTTAATTTCTTTAACCATGATTTTGTACAGTATGCATCTTTCCCAGATATCGATTTGCTTATACATTCTGTAATTTACTGTTACGATATATTCGATTTTCTTCAAGACTTTCAATTTTTATATTAAAAAATTGTATTTCTTAATAAAAGTGCATTTGGTATTCTTTGTGTGCACGCTTATGACAATATTATATTAAATTCTTTGTTACATTATATGATTGATTGTATACGTAGCATCGCTGTCGGCGAGACACGACTTGCGAGGACTTGTAGTTGCTTGCGGCAGAACGGAGCGGCTCTACTTGATAGTCTCAGTTAATTTCCTTAACCATGAATTTATAGCGTATTCAGTTTTTCCAAGTTTTGCATTTATTTATACATAATGTAATTTACTGTTATGATATTTTAAATTTTAATCAAAATTTCCAATTTTTATTTTGAAGTATTGTATTCCGTAGTGATGGTGTCTTTGGAATTAAATAAGTGTCCGTGTATGACAATATTTTGTTAAACATGCTGTAATTTTATATGTTCTGCATACGTACTTTCGCTACCGGAACGACACGACTAGCGGTGTCCTTTAGTTGCGTTCGGTAGCTCGAAGCGACACTGCTGAATGGTCCTGGTGAATTTCTCTAACCATTGTATTGTACCCTACATACTTTTTCGCTGTTTTCCATTTATGTATATATACTGCTATGTACTACTATGTACTTAATGATATTATCTATTTTCTCGAAATTTTTAATTTATACTTTTAAAAATTGTATTTTTTATTAAAAGTGTCTTTGGTATTAACTGAGCGTATGATTGTGACGTCATTTTGATAAACTTGTTGTTTTATATGATTGTCCGTATACGTACCAACGCAGTTTGGGCGACACGACTGGCGAGATGTACTAGTTGCGTACGGCAGATCGGAGTGACGCTACTATTTGATCTTCGATAATTTCTCTAACCTTGATATTGTACCGCATGCAATTTTTCCCAGTTTTCCATTTATGCATACATACTCTAATATGCAGTTTAGAAATTTACGATATTTCTCGGATTTTCATTTTTTAGTTTAAAAATTTGTTTTTCGTAGTAAAAGTGTGTTTGGAATTAAGTTAGTCCACGTTTACGACAATGTGTTGTTAAACTTAGTGTTATTTTATACGATTATTTGTATACGTGCCTTCGCTGTTTGAGCGACACGAGTGACGAGGTCTTGTAGTTGCGTACAGCAGATCGGAACGACTGTACTAGATGGTTTTCGTTAATTTCTTTAATCTTGAGATTGTACTCTATGCGTCTTTTCCTTGTCATCCATTTCTATATACATACTGTAATTTACTGTTATGATAATTTGAATTTTTTCCATAATTTTCAATTTATAATCTAAGAAATTATATATATTGACTAAAGTGTCTTTGAAAATAGTTGATTGTACGATTCATATATTATTTTGATAAACTTACTGTTATTTTATATGATTATGCGTATGCATACCTACGCGTCGGGAGCGGACACGANTACGATTCATATATTATTTTGATAAACTTACTGTTATTTTATACGATTATGCGTATGCATACCTACGCGTCGGGAGCGAACACGATTGAAGAAGACTTGCAGTTAGGTACGGTATATCGGTACATCGTGAATCTGCATCTCACGGTATCGGGGCTCCAGATCAACTCGTCGGAATGTCGTTATAGTTGTTCACTCTCTCCATTTATTCCCAAATACCGGACGCCCGAGTCAAGGAAACTGCGGTTTATTGCTTCACAAACCTGGCCCCTTGGCTCGTGGACACCTAAAAATCCTTATCCTAGACTGATGGCCTGCGACTAGGGGACATTAGTCTAGTTCTTTATGACTAAGGTCCCATAGCTCACTGCCGCCTGAAATACTCGAACAATATTCTATCTTTTCTAACAACTCCATCGTAAAAAAAGAGACAATTAGCCCTAAGCCTCCCGAACCTTTCATCCCATCAATAAACCGGACGCAGCACATGCGCCATCCATACGCTCCCTAAATCAGCAAGCCACCGAGTCTGAGGACGACGGTTTATTTCTTTATGACCAACATCCCCGGGACTCGGTGTCCTTAAAATTCTTTACCCGAACCCTAATAACCATAAACTTCCAAATTATTTAAACTTCCCTCTCCAGCAAGACCCACCGAAACCAAGTCACACCCTTCGATAATCAAATCACCAATGGAAGAGGAGACAGCCACCACGCACAAGACACATCCGCAAGTCACGCCCACACCACGAGCTATAAAACACGCAACACCACACGAAACCAGACAGAATCAAACGTATCACGAATCAGTCTCTCAATGACCCAAGTAACATTGTATCTTTGTCAATAAAACCTTGTTAAGTTTAAAATTAGTCTGCGTTTCGTAAAAGAACGTAGACATTCGTTCGAGTAATCTATCTAAAGAAGTTTCGGACGAAATAGTAGTCGCATACTGTACATCAGAGATACGCTACTGGTTGCTATTCGTTAATTCCTTTAATCTTGATATTGTAACGTTTGCATTTTGGTCACTTTGTTGTTTAATACTACATATGGCAATTTATTGTTCTGATATATCCGATTCATTTCAATATCTCCTATCTTTAATTTTATGTAGTGCAATTTTTATTATGAGCATGCTAGGAATTAGTGGTGTGTACGTTTATGACATTATTCACTTAAATTCGTCGTCATTTTATATGACTATCCCTACACGTATCTACTCTTTCGGAGCTACACGTCTGGAGTGTTATTGTAGTTGCATATGGTGCATCGGAGCGACACTACTGTGTGGTCTTCGTTAGTTTCTTTAACCTTACTAAAGTATCGCGTACATTCCTTCGCTGTTTTCTATTTAGTACAACACACTGTTATTTACTGGTATGGTATTTTCTCATTTTATTTTCAAAATTTCTAAATTCTTATATAGAAAATTGTGACCTGTAGGAAAAGTATCTTTGAAGTTACTTGAGTGTACGTTTATGACAATACTCTGTTAAACATATTGTTATCTTATATTATCTGTATTCGTACCTACGCTTCCGATGCGACGCGACTGGCGAGGCCTTGTAGATGCGTACGGCAGATCAAGACGACACAACGGAATGATCTTCCTTAACTTGTGTAACCATGACTTTGTACCTTTTGCATTTTTTCCCAGTCTTCCATTTGTTTCTACAAACTGTAACTTACTGTTTGAATAATTGCGATGTTTCACAAAATTTCCAATTTTTTTTTTTAAAGGTCGTATTTCTTATTAATATTTTTTTTGCAATTATTTGAGTGTACGTTTATTACATTATTTGGTTACATTTACTGTTATTTTATCTGTTGATCTTTATATTTACCGACGCTGTTTAAGCGATACGACTGGCGATGTCTTGCAGTTTCGTACGGCAGATCGGTGCGGCGCTACTGGATGGACATCGCAAATTTCTTTAACCTTGATTTTGTACCATATGTATTACTTTCCCCGTTTTCTATTCATTTATACAAACAGTGTTTAACTATTAAGATATTTTCGTTTTTTTTTCAAAATTTTTGGTTTATAAATTCCAAAACTGAATATGCTAGTAATGGTGTCTGCTGAATTAAGTCAGTTTACGCTTAGGTGATTATTTTGTTGAATTTGTTGCCGTATTTTATGATTGCCTGCATGCGTACCTACGCTTCCGGAGCGACACGGCTGGAGGTGTCTTGCCGTTGCATTCGGTAGATCGGGGTGGCACTACTGTATGACCCTTCTTAATTCCTTTAACCTTAATGTTGTACCGTATGCTTTCCTTCCCAGTTCTCTGTTTATTTATACATAATGCAATTCACTGTTACGACGTTTTGGATGTTCTTCAAATTTTCAAATTTTGGTTTGAAAATTGTATTTCTTAGCAAAATTGTCTTTGGAACTAGTTGAGTGTACGATTATTACATTATTTTGTTATATTTAGAGTTATTGTGTGTGATTTTCTGTATACCTACACACGCTGTTTGAGCGACACGACAGGCGAGGCCTTGCTATTGCGTACGGCAGATCGCAGCCGCAATAGTGGGTGGTCAATGTTAGTTTCATTAAATTTGACTTTGTGCCTTAGACATTTTTTCCTGTTTTCCATTTATTTACACAAATTGTAATATGCTGCCATAATATTTCCGATTTTTTTGACAATTTTCAATTTCTAATTTCAAAATTATATTTCCAAGTAATGGTGCTTGTGTGTGTGTACGCTTATGAAAATATTTTGTTAATTTCTATGATCTTTTTCCGTGATTGATTGTATTGGTTCCTACGCTGTTCGAGCAACAAGGTTGGAGTTGCCTTGTAGTTGCGTACGGTAGATCGGAGCGGCATACTGGATGGTTTTCGTTACTTCGTTTAACCGTGGTTTTAAACGCTATCCATTTTTTGCCACTTTTTCCATTTATTTATTCATACTGTAACTTACTGCTATGATATTTCCGACCCTCTTCAATATTTTTCATTTCTTGCTTAAGAAATTGAATTTTATCGTATATGTGACTTTGGAATTAGATGAGTGTAAGTTTACGACAATATTTTGTTAAACATATTGTTATTATACATAATTGTTTGTATACGTGCAAACACTGCCGGTGCGACGCGACTGGATAGGATTTGTAGTTGCGTACGGTAGGGCGGAGTGGTACTACTGGATGGTCATCGTTAATTTCCTTAACCTTCATTTTATCCCGTATGCATTTTCCCCATGTTCTCTACTTATATATACATACTAGAATTAACTGTTATATTTCCAATTTTTTTTTCCAAAATATTCAATTTTCTGTTTATGAAATTGACGTTCTTAGTAAAAGTGTTTTTGGAATTAATTGAGGGTACTCTTGTCATGATAGTTTGTTAAACCTATTGCTATTTTATTTAATTGTCTGTATACTTACTATCCCAGCCGGATGGACGCATTGTCGTAGTCTTGCAGTTTCATGCGGCAGATAGGAGCGACACAACTGCTGGGTGGTCTTTGTTAATTTCCTTAGCCATAATTATGTTCCGTATGCATTTTATCCCAGTCTTACATCAATTTCTACATAGTGTAATTAAGTAAGAAGATACATTCGATTTTTTTCACAATTTCCAGTTTCTAATTTCAAGATATGTATTTTTTGGCATAAGTGCCCTTGGAATTAGTTGAGTGTACGTTTGAGACTATATTCTGTTCATCTTGTTGTTATTTTATAGAATTGCCTCTATACGCACCTACGCTGCCGGAGCGACACGACTGGAGTGGAATAGTAGTTGGTTTCGGTATATAGGATTGACGGTATACGATACTTGACCGAATGCGTAGCAGCGCATA
>NIJG01000603.1:20687-32546 GCA_002201625.1 Euglossa dilemma | reverse complement strand
GAGTAAAAACAGTCTCAAACGATAAAAAAAATTCCAAAATTCGAAAACCACTTGACCAAATTTACAATCCCAATGAATCTGATCTCGGATCATCACTCAAATCGCTAACATAGAAAGGGAAAAGGATCTCTACTCAAATCTCATAGAAAAAGAAAGGAAAGCGGAATAAAAATAGTTTGAAACGAAAAAAGAAACAAATTCAAAAATTCGAGAACTATGTGATCAAACTCATAGACCTGGAGAACCTGATCCCAAATTATCACTCAAATCGCAAAAATAAAAAGAAAACAGAGCTGTCTACTCAAACCTCAAAGAGAAAGAAAGAAAAGTGGAATAAAAACAGTCTTGAACGAAAGAAAATCCAAAATTCGAAAACCCTATCACCAAATTCACAGTCCCAAAGCATCTAATCTCAAATCGTTTCTCAAACCGCAAAAATAAAATGAAAAAAGGCTCTCTACTCAAACCTAACAGTGAAAGAAAGAAAAGCGGAATAAAAACAGTCTCAAACGAAAACAAAAATTCCAAAATTCGAGAACCCTATCATCAAACTAACGATCCCAAAGAACCTAATCCCAAATCGTTACTCAAACCGTAAAAATAAAATGAAACTAGGCTCTCTACTCAAAGCTAACAGAGAAAGAAAGGAAAGCGGAATAAAAACAGTCTCAAACAAAAAGAAAAAATTCGAGAACCCTATCACCAAATTCACAGTCCTAAAGAATCTAATCCCGAATCGTCACTCAAATCGTAAAAATAAGAAGAAAAGAGGCTTTCTGCTCAAACCCCTTGAAAAGAAAGGAAAACGAGAATAATAAAAGAAAAAATCCCCTAATTCCTTAACACGTCACCGAACCGAATCCTCGGAAGGCCACGGAAGCCGAGATGAAACCCACCCCCATGAAAAGAGCCGAGGATCTGCGAATTCCTGCCCGACCCTTTTGCACCTAAGAGCCGAGGACGGCAAAGGGTTGACGCGAAGGGTGGCCGCGGCATTTTCCCGTGCTACTATTTTCGCGGCGTGCACCGTGCTATTTTCGCGGCGTCGAGTCCGAGAAAGTCGAGAGAGAGGAGAGAGGAGAGGAGAGTCGCGGGCAATAAAGCGCGGCGAGCCCAGCGCCGTTGGGGCGGCCTGCGGCAATCGATAGGCGGTGGCACGTGCGATCGTCGGGACGCTACACGTTGCCCTTAGTTAAAAAGGAATGCTCCTCCGCGCGGCGTCGCTCGCCAAGGCCGCTCCTCGGCCGCGATATCGGTGAAATCGACGCTTTTTTGACGTTTCGACGCCGTTTCGACGTCGCTTCATCGCCGTTTTGAAGCCGCTTCTTAATCGCTTCGACGCCGCTTCTTAATCGTTTCGACGCCGCTTCGTCGCTTCGACGACGCTTCGACGACGCTTCGACGACGCTTCGACGACGCTTCGACGACGCTTCAACGCCGTTTCTTCGACGCTTCGACGCCGTTTCTTCGACGCTTCGACGCCGTTTTTTCACCGCTTCGACGTCGTTTCTTCGGCGCTTCGACGCCGTTTCGATACCGCTTCGATACCGTTTCGACGCCGTTTTTTTGCCGCTTCGACGCCGTTTCTTCGCCGCTTCGACGCCGTTTCTTCGTCGCTTCGACGCCGCTTCATCGTCGCTTCGACATCGCTTCATCGTCCCTTCGACGCCGTTTCGACTCTGCTTCGACGCCGCTTCTTCGTCACTTCGACGCCGCTTCGACGCCGCTTCGACACTGTTTCATCGCCGCTTCAACGCCGCCTCTTCGTCGCTTCGACGCCGCTTCTTCGTCACTTCGACGCCGCTTCGACGCCGCTTCGACACCGTTTCATCGCCGCTTCAACGCCGCCTCTTCGTCGCTTCGACACCGCTATATCGTCGCTTGGACGCCGCTATATCGTCGCTTGGACGCCGCTATATCGCCGCTTCGACTCCGCTTCGACACCGTTTCTTAATCGCTTGGACGCCGCTTCTTAACCGCTTGGACGCCCTTCGACGCCGCGAGGTTTCGCGCGTGCCAGTGTCAAGGATGCGGGGATGAGAACAGCGATGACGAGTCAGGGCCGTTTAAATGGCGACGGGGAATAATCGTCAGAGGTGAAGCGTCGCGATTCCGGCCGATTGATAAACGACTCGCGTGGGCATCCAGGCGGACGCCCACGCGCCACACGCCGGCCTAACTTTCCGCCCCGAGCTCTTCCAACCTCTATCTACCGGGTGACCGACAACTATCTTGCCTCTCGGATGAATATCGGATCCCTCTTTCCTTTGTGATCGAATCTCTCCTCGAGGAAGGGTAGTAGAGATGTCGAAGCGAGTGTGCACCGGGTGTCTCTGAAGAACAGGCGTCGCTTCTTTTGTCATTGGGTAAATATGCATCTTCAGATGTTTCTTTTTTTTTTGTTCCGAGTCTTTAGAAAGGAACGAACGTTCGATACCCGGCAGGTGTTTGTACGGTGTTTTAGATATACCGGGTAGAACGGAATATTATTACACTATTATCGCTTGCATAATGAGTAGCTAAATATATTTTTCACGAACGAAGATAAAATTTTGTAGAATGGAAAGGAATACAAAACCTAGTGCTAGTTTCGGTATAATGTTTGATATATATCGGGTACCATGAAAGAAAATGATCTCTCTTCTATTAACACTAGAACTACCAATCTATAATGAGTAACTAAATATATTTTTCACGAACGAAGATAAAATTTTGTAGAAAGGAAAATAAATACAAAACCTAGTGCTAGTTTCGGTATAACGTTTGATATATATCCGGTGTCATGAAAGAAAATGATCTCTCTTCTATTAACACTAGAACTACCAATCTATAATGAGTTGCTAAATATATTTTTCACGAACAAAGATACAAGTTTGTAGAGAAAAAAATAAATACAAAACCTAGTGCTAGTTTCGGTATAACGTTTGATATATATCGGGTTCCATGAAAGAAAACGATCTCTCTTCTATTAAAACTAGAACTACCAACCTAATAGAAGTAGCTAAATATATTTAGCTAAGATAATCGTAGCGGTACGAGGAAAATAAATAACTATAAACAATTGTGTTTCGATTCAAATCAAAATATGCAAAAATTTTGTCGAAAGTATTGGATTGCTCAGAAAGTCATTTCGGTTTTTTTAATAACGAATAACTGTTACTTATCTATTTTAAATTTATTTACCACGCATCTACCTACAAAAGTGGATATTTATGTTATAACGTCGAATAAAATGATTTTATTTTAGAGTACGTATAATTTTTGGATGAAATATAAACAAGAGTTTGTTCGTTACGCTTAATTCCAATCAATGGCTTGAAAGACTCTCTTTACAGCGAAGATGCAAATAGGTTAAGCGTGAATTTGTCTATGAAAAAATGCAATTAGGTCCTCCGTTGGAAAAACACGAAATTACCTTCGGAACAACCTGATACTTTATACGTTCTCAGAAATTCTAAAAATAATATCTCCGAAAAGAGTCATTTCCACCCCTTTGGTAGTTCTAGTGTTAATATTATTACTTACAAATTCTAGAAAGGGGAAACAATGTTGTGTATCCGGTGACGAAATCAAATTCCTTTTTCAAAATACTATTTCTCGATTTTCCGATGCAACGCATACTTCCTTCAATCTCCGAGAACAAAAAACGCTGCTCGAATTCCACGCGAGTTAATCTCCACCTTTGTGTACGTGTACACACGCACCGGGTGTCCTAAAAAAAAGCGTGTATATCACTCGTGAGTATCGTTACGTGTTACGTCGAATAAACATGGAACGGTTACTTTGCCAAATTCGTGGAACAAACTGCTTCGGAAGGTTGGATCGTTGGTAACCGATTCGAAGGTGCTTCCTCCGGTTTGGCCAAGCATATCGACACTTTTAGGGTGGTGTACGATAGCACTGGGTCGAGAAGTGTCTCGGGAACGGCGTGCACTTGAAACTGTGCCAATCCTCGAAACCGAGTTCCGCTGGCTGCATAATAAAACGATCGGATCCCGTGGAAAAGGGCCAATGTCAATATCTTGGATCGTGCACGGCGCCTGGAATGCGCGTGGGCTCATTCAGCCGCGTTCCTCGCCGTTTTGCAACCCTCAACCTCGAATAAAAACCCGAGGACAATCGAGTTATCTATGCTTCTCGTTGGAACGTCTCCGGAATTCTCCTGGAGAAAAAAAAAAATGGAAATACAGTGTCGCGAGAATACAGTTTCCGTACGGTTTATGAGCTAAAGGATGAAACAGTTAGGAATTTTGTTTAATTCGATGAAAAATTTGATACAGAGGAAGAAATATCAAAATACGTCGGAATAATAAATTATGGAAATATGACATAGTTAAACAAAATAAGAAACAATAACGTAGAATGATAGATAAATAAAATAGAAAGAAAGAGAAAATTCGAGGAAAAGGCTTTGGTATGTGAAAATAAAAATAGTTAAATAGAATAAAGTAAAAATAAAAAGTTGAAACGTATACGTCATCACTCGCACACTCGTATATGAAACGAAATTCCCAGATCGAAACCAGATAAAATAAAAATTCGAAATGATGGCTTTGATCTGCGAAGGTATTAAAAAATTTCGGAATTTCGAAATCGGGAATCGGAGGAAATAAATTCCGAATTGAAATTTATTTATTAATTTCATCGGACGAGGGTTTCTTAAATGGATGAAAATAAAAATAGTTAAACAAAATAACCTCTAGCAGTAAAACAGAAATAATAATTCGAAATGTGGAAAGCCGATTTCGAAATAAATTCCGAATCAATTTTCACAATTTAAAGGTTCGCCTAGCTCGTTAATTTTGTCGGGAGAGAATTACTTAAATGGATGAAGATAAAAATAGTTGAACAAAGTAACCCCTAGCACTGAAATAAAAGTAAAAATTCTAAATGTTGGAAGCCGACTTCGAAATAAATTCCGAATCGATTTCCCGAATTTCGTGGTTCGTATATTTCGTTAATTTCGTCGGACGAGGATTACTTAAATGGATGAAGTTAAAAATAGTTAAATAAAATCTCCCTAGTACAAAAATAAAAATAAAAATTCGAAATACGTGCTTTGTTCTTCGAAGATGTTGAAAATCTCGGAATTTCGTCAGGCGAGAATTATTTGAAAGGATAAAAAGAAAAATACTTAAATAAAATAACCCCTAAAATAGAAATAAAAAGTTCGAAATGTGAGTAGCCGACTTCGAAATGAATTCCGAATCGATTTCTCGAATTTCGAGGTTCGCGTAGCTCGTTAATTCCGTCGGGCGAAGATTACTTAAATGGATGAAGATAAAAATAGTTAAATAAAATACTCCTAGTACAAAAATAAAAATAAAAATTCCAAATACGTGCTTTGTTCTTCGAAGATGTTAAAAATCTCTGAATTTCGTCAGGCGAGAATTATGTAAAAGGATAAAAATAAAAATACTTAAATAAAATAACCCCTAAAATAGAAATAAAAAATTCGAAATGTGAGTAGCCGACTTCGAAATAAATTCCGAATCGATTTCTCGAATTTCGAGGTTCGCGTAGCTCGTTAATTCCGTCGGCCGAGGATTACGTAAAAGGGAAGGACGCCGGTGTTTCGTCATTGGACCGTCACGACAGGAAACGCGCGGACAAGTTCCAGGAATGGTGTACTATTGATTTTTGGCTGCTCCTTTTTCGACCCCATCCGTCTGCGATTCTGTCCCCTCGAATCATTCGCCATTGCTTCGGCTGCACCCCCTCGATACGTGCATTTTATTCACCGGCGTGTGTTCTCCCGTCACGTTTTGCCGAGTGCCGGCGAAATAAGTGGCTTGGAAAGAACTACGCCCTCTAATTGCGCTCCCTGTAACGTCACACGTAAAAAATTCACCAGAAAAAAGAACCGCGTACACCGTTTCCCTGCCTTTTAGCGGGATTATTTCCTTTCGAACCGCGCCATTCCTCTCGCTGCCCTCCGTTCACCGATCCTGCTCACCCGACGTGTTCCGCGGCTAAAAACCAGGCTGAAATGTCATGTGGCGAAAAACGCTGAAGCGCTTCGTTAAAAAGTTACAACGGAAATAAAATACGCCGGGGCGCGCGCCGCGTGTAAACCGCCATTACGCGCGCCCCCCTCGCGTATTTATCGATACGGGCCTGACAACCACCCCGTCGCGATTTTATCGTCCTTCTTTTTCCCATTCTAATCAGAATTTCTCCTACTTTATCGCTGTTCCCTCGCATTCGATCCTGCGTCACTTCGTTCCCCCGAATTAATTCATTTCCGATACCTTTATTTATAGAATAACTCGTATCAAACCTTTCTCTTCGAAACAAATTTTTAACCACTGGAAAAAAATTATGAAATATTTATTATTTGATATATTTTATTTACTAGACGATGTTTGCTATATTTTACTTTCTTTTTTTTTCGTTAATTAATATTTTGTTTCCTCTTTTTCCCATTAGTTAATATTTTATTTCCTTTTTTTTCATCAGCTAATGTTTGTTAGTATTTACCGGATTTTCGTTAGAGTTTTTGTCGATTTTTGTCGTTAGATGAGATTTTTTAGGCACATAGACTAACAAGACACCCGATATGCGGAATGATACCGGTATTACTGGATAACATCGAATCGTTTATGCTTTATTTCGTTTGGTGCACCGGCGTAGAACGATTTCGTCGTTTCCTTCGAATGGTCCGATGCTCATCCGTGATTTTGGCCCCGCGGTTCATTTTTTTTCCGAATCCACGGCGTTTCCAATTAAACTGACGTTATTTTAATTGTCAGTCCGCGGCGGAAGGACATAAGCGCGCGCGGTTGTAAAATAATTTTCGATATTTTCGTTTGATAACCCCGTGGCCCGCGGCGCGGCTCCGCTCGGAATTGAAATTCTGCTGGAAATTCGCCACGGCGCGCCTTCGATTCGCTCGGCCGCGTTTGTTATTTCCCTTTTTTTCCTCTTTTTTTTTCTTTTTTTCCCGGCGAAACGGGGCTCCGCCGAATAGACCCGGCGCGCTAATTGAAGTTAGCGAAACTACACGCGATGTGTATTTTAATATTAGATAACGAATCGCTCCAATAAAAGCTACAAATCGTGCCGAATCACGGGAAAATAGAATTAACTTCGTCCAAGATAGGAATCTGCATTGTAAAACGTAATTTCGTTGATGTAATCGAAATTGGAGCAACGTACAAGCGTAGAGGAAACGTAGCGGAACCATTTTGGTTATTTACGCGATGTAGTCGGGTGTTATTCGTCGTTGGAATAATTATTTACGTGGTTTTAATCTCGATCGCCGCTATAAAAAGTTCCGCGAGGAAATATTTTCAATCGGTCCGACTAATTTCCCTAGATAACTCCCCAGAAATTAGACGAGCCAAACAGTTTGACTGGAATTGGCAGATGATTCCCCTCGAGGCTATAAAGGCAATTTCCCGTGGACCAATGCGAAAAATAATTTCTTCAAATTCTCCGGAAAAAGTGGTCCAGTATTTTTTTTTTTAAATTTCATCAAATTCTTTTAAAAAATTTTCCTTAAATTCCACTGTAGATTTCTCCTGTAGAATCTTCTTACTAGTATCCCTATAATTTTTCCAAAAATTTCCGCGAATATTTCCAAAACTTTCCAAGACAAATATTCGATTTTTTCCCCGAAATAGTGTGTAAAAATTTTTCGCAATTTTCCGAGACTTTCTGTGCAAATTTTTCGCACCAAAGTTTTCCAAACAATTTTCTTCCTTTTTTCAAGGTTTCATCAAATTCTTTTAAAAAATTTTCCTAAAATTCCACTGTAGATTTCTCCTGTAGAATCTTCTTACTAGTATCCCTATAATTTTCCAAAAATTTCCGCAAATATTTCCAAAACTTTCCAAGACAAATATCCGATTTTTTCCCGAAAGAGCGTGTTAAAATTTTTCGCAATTTTCCGAGACTTTCTGTGCAAATTTTTCGCACCAAAGTTTTCCAAACAATTTTCTTCCTTTTTTCAAGGTTTCATCAAATTCTTTTAAAAAATTTTCCTAAAATTCCACTGTAGATTTCTCCTGTAGAATCTTCTTACTAGTATTCCTATAATTTTTCCAAAAATTTCCCAGAATATTTCCGAAACTTTCCAAGATAATTTTCCAATTTTTTCACGGAATATTCTGTAAAACTTTTCTGCAATTTTACGAGATTTTTTTAAATGAATTTTTCGCCCCAATGTTTTGCTAACAATTTTGTAAAATTCTTCCACTGCTTCGCTACGTTTTTGCGAAAATTTCCCTTGGATAAATAACGATTATTCCCGGGAAAGAAAGCAAGGTGGCCATAAAAGTCGCTTTACGATACTCTTGGTGCCATTTCGATGAGACACAGAGCTATTGGAGCCGAGCCTAGGGAAAAACTGGCAGCGGCTGCACGAGGCTCATGGGAAACAAATCGACAGACGGAGGAACACCATGGGTGGCGTATATTGATCGACGAGAGAGGGTGGGCTTTATAACGCGCGTACCACCCTCGCGCCGTTGGGGTGCAACATATAATTTTCATGAGACTGCTACACAACGTGTTTCCTGTCAAACGCACAAACTTATCTCGGCCCTGTCGTATATGCCTGCTCGGCAATTATTCACGGCCATTACGGTTTTGTTTCCTCCCACGAGCTGCCCTCCGTGTTCCGCCATCTAGCTCCAATTTCGATGATAGTCCTCTTGGGAAAAAAATTCTGCCACGTCTCGATGAATTATAAATTCTTGTATTTTTCATCCTCTGCAATTATTCAAACGACGCTCTATTTTATCCCCTTGAACATTGTATTTCGCGATTAACGATAAATTATTTTACAGGAGGATAAAAAATTGCAAGATCAAAAATTAAGTAATATTTCCTGGCAATGAAACATTATCGATTTGAAGAAAATCGAAATCGAAGTCAGGTATCGATAAGTATATATAGAAAATTGTGGTTGTATAAGTTGTTAAAAAATAATGAGTCAGTCATAAAAAAAGATTATAAGTCATATTTTTCGGCCACGAAATATTATCGATTTAATGAAAATCGAAATTTGTGTGAGGAATCGATTTTATATAAGAAAAAAAGAAAATGAAAAGAAATTGTGGTTGTATAGGTTGATAAGAAATAATGAAGTGGGGCACGATAGTGGTACAGGTCAGTCAAACAAGGGTGACTAGTACTCCGTGTTAAATATTACTCACCGGGGTTCACGAAAAGATGGGTGCCACCCGGCGGCACCTTTCATATTGAGGGTTCTCGAGTGAGTCGTCGTTGATTTTTTACGGTCATGCGAGGGTGTCGGAAGTTTGCTCATGCTACTACCTGGGCGAGGGCCATGTTTCATCCTGCGGTTAGTCTTCAGTGGTCAGTCAGTGGTCACTCTTCTCCAAAATTGCTCCTGGCAACTGTTACCGCGATGGTGTGCAACTGTCTCGGTGTAACTTTCACGAAAGAGGGGTTTTTCTCTCCCGATTTTCGACTTCTTTCGCGGTCAGTGGTCCACTCTGGAGTTCGCTAATGGGAAAAATAATTCATCGCTATACTTGGGTGTATCTCGTTCTACTCCGACACAAAATTCCTTCTTTGGAAAAGCAATTCCGCGGTAGAAGAGGATTACCGGGAAGCAAATTGGTAAAAGAAGTTTTCTTCCAAAGCCAGAGAGGAGGAAAGAAAACGGAACTTCTGGTAACAAAAAAGGGCAACAGGAAGGAAAGGAAAATAACCAGTAGAGAGGGAAGAAAGAACTCTTCAGTGGTACGAAGAGAAGAGAATAAATGGATAAGAAATAAGCAAGATGGGGAAGTTGCAATTTCATCAATATAAGCTATAATATAAAATAGCTTCAGATGCATGACTGTTGGTACTGATTAGAAATTGATTAATGAATTTACAATCACAAGTGGGAGGAAGATCAATTAGGGGCGTGATTCGACACTTATCAGTGACGATGGAGTATATATCGGATGACACCAGCAATAACACGATATCATGGTCGAGCAGGCTGATAAATCGCACGTATGATCCGGGAGGCGTTGGACGTGCCGATCCATCAGAGAGAGAAATTCGCCAATGTCCTGGTCTAACTGTTCCTACGCGATGCGAGCCTGTATAAAACACTAGGAAGTCCACCCACGGGTCCACTAACAGGTCTCGACCATCTTCCTTTCATTTCCCTCATTCTACCATCTTCCTCCCCTTGTTGCCATTGCGCACCGCAAATGAACCAATATATTCTTCCACTCGCAACTGGCCTAAAGTACCATCGCCATAACTGTCACTAATCTTCTCATTAATTTTCCGACTAACTAGATCAATAAGATCCAACTTCCCTCTCGAGCCTCTGGACCAAAGAAGTTCCATCGAACTCGCGAGTCCTTCTTCCGCGCGATAATCAACCCTTTGAACTCCGCTGAAGCCATTATAGAGACAGCACTAATTCAATATATTTCAGTAATTCGATAAATTCGCAGATAGCTATAAATTTGCGCTTTCAGGAACTTTTTTCCTCAACAACGAAGCGTATTAAAATGGAAAAATTCGTAGAGAGGACAGGGTTAATTGGATTATCCTTTGATTTTCGAGGACGCTGTGAAATCTCGGATAAGTGGACGAAAAATGGACGAACTATAAAGGACCAGATTTTTTTTCTATTTAACATTATAATTTTCCACTCTCATACTTACTCTGTTCGAATACATTCAACGTAATTTATGCGTGTTAACATTATCAATGAAAAACGCGTGAAAATAGTATCATGCGAACGACGTGATACGAATATCAGAATGTACCGTAGATACGAGCGGTGGTGGCGCTAGTGAGTTAACGGAAAGTCACCTTAAGGCAGTCTTAAAACCCGCGAAAAGGGTTAATACGTCATTAACATAATCGCTATTACCTAAACAAATCTCAATCTCACCAAAACTCCTAGATAATTTAACATGATCAGCCAGATTCCGCGAGTCGTGGTGGCGCTAGTGAGTTAATCGCCTTAAAGCAGCCTTAAAATCAGCGAAAGGAATAATACGTCATTAACACAATCGCTACTACCTAAACAAACTCCTAAATTCCTAAACCACAATTACCAAAATAATCCAAAAATCAATCTCACCTAAACTCCTAGAAAACTTTTCAGGATCATCCAGATTCTGCAAGTTGTAGTGGCACTAGTGAGTTAATCACCTCGGGAAGTCGCCTTAAGGCAGCCTTAAAACCTGCGATAGGATAAATACGTCATTAGTATAATCGCTACTATTTAGCAACGTAAATTCCTCGACAACAATTCCCAAAATAATCCAAAAATCAATCTCACCGAAGCTCCTAGAAACCTTAACAGAATCAGTCAGATTCTGCGAGTCGTGGTGGCGCTAGTGAGTTAATCGCCTCGAGAAGTCACCTTAAGGCATCCTTAAAACCCACGAAAGGTTTAATACATCTTTAATATAATCGCTACTATTTAATATCGTAAATTCCTAAACTACAATTCCCAAAATAATAAAAAAAATCAATCTTACCTAAACTCCAAGAAAACTTATCAGGATCATCCAGATTCTGCAAGTTGTGGTGGCGCTAGTGAGTTAAACGCCTCGGGAAGTTGCCTTAAGGCAGCCTTGAAACTCACGAAAGCATAAATCCGTCATTAATATAATCACTACTGTTTAACAACGTAAGTTCCTAAACTACAATTCCAAGAACAATCCAAAAATCAATCTCACCTAAACTCCTAGAAAACTTATCAGTATCAGCCAGATTCGCGTGTCTCTTGACGCTCGTCGAAGACGGAACTAATCGCCTCTTTCCTCCTCGAGTTCCGCTCGCGAGGCCGATATATCTCGGCGATAGTGCAGATAAGATAATGGAGTGCAACATTTCTTCCTTTCCCCAGTGTCTTTCTTTTTTTCT
>NIJG01000600.1:80881-91066 GCA_002201625.1 Euglossa dilemma | reverse complement strand
CACATTAATTCACAGTTTGAATATTAAAGTAGAGAGTCAAATGGTCGAAGATCATTACCAATTGCTATAAAGATGTTCTTCTTACCGCCTACCTTATCACCCGAGAACGTATGCTGCTGTCGAATGCGCCTTGCTCATTGCTCGCGGAAACCAATTAGTAGACATTTTGTCAGTTGGACACCTTATTATGATATATGAGTAGCAACATCGACAGAAAAACCGTTCGAGAGCGATCCCACCTTCTTTCAGAGTCGCAGGGCTGCGTAAACGGCTTCCCCTATCCTGTGATTGCGGGAGTCAAGCGGGGCACTCTGGAAGTAAATTCCCTGTGCAGTATTGGCAATAGGCACCTTAATTCACGGTTTGAATATTAAAGTAGAACCTCGATATGATGTACATCATTACCCATTAGTATAGAGTAAAACTTATTACAGATTGTCCTAGCTTCTGAGGACATATTCCGCTATAATGGGAATATATCATCGTGTTGAGTGAAACACATTGGTATGCACATTAGTGACGGGCACCTTAATATCAAGTACCAATTATAAGATCGAGTGTCAAACCGTTCGAGTACGTAACCATCTTGTTTTTGAGTGGCACATCTATGTCAATAGCTTCACCTTTCTTGATATTCCGAGTGTCAAGGCAGGTATTCTGGGAGTAAATCCGCTGAACAGTATTGGCAGTGGACACCATAATTCACTCTTAGGTTAATTAAATAGACCGTCATACCATATGAGAACGCTCCCAGTTGCTGTAAAGTCAAACGGATCCCCGAAGACCTCAACATCGCGGAACCTCACTAGCTTCAACCAAAGTATAATTGCATGTTCAGAGATAACAGCTACTATTCATTTGAGTGACAGGCACATTAACATCTCGTATGATTTAGAAGATCGGGGGTGAAGCATTGCCTGAACGAAACCATCACCTTTGAGACTCGAGAGGCTAAGACTATGGCGTCTCCCATTCTGTAACTCCGAAACGGAAAAGCAGGTATTTCGGGAGTATATCCGCTGAACGGTATTGGAGATATACACCCTATTTCCAGGTATAAATATTAAAGGGCATAGTCAAACCGTTGTAGGTCGCTACGAATTGGCGCAGAGTCAAACATTTTACCGGTGGCCTGACCATCCGCGATCCACCCCGGCATTCACCGAGAGTATAAGTTCGTGTTTAGAGAAAGAAATTAGTATTCATTCCAGAGACGGGCACCGTATGCTCATGTATCAATTGAATGGTCGAGGGTCAAATCGTTCGAGAACGTCGCCGCCTTCCTTGAGATTCGAAGGGCTAAGTCAATAGCTTCACCGATCCTGTAATTCCGAGAGTCAAACAATGTATTCCCGAAGTAACTCCCATGTACAGTATTGGCAATAGACACCATATTCCACGGTATAAGTATTACAGTGTTGAGAGAAACCGTTGTTCATCGTTATCCATTGCTACAGAGACAAACTAATTACCGAATGTATTACCTTCCGAGAACCAGTGCCGCTGTATAGAGAGCATGACATCGTGTTTAGAGAAACGAATTAGATTATGTTTTGGATACGGGTACCATAATTTCATGTGCGAACTAGAAGACCGAGGGTGGAACCAATCGAGAAGTGTACCACCTTCTTTGCGATTCGAACAGCTACGTCAATAGCTTCACCTATCTAGTGACACGCAGGGTCAAACCAGGTATTCCAGGAGTAAATCGGCTGAACAGCATTCGCAATAGACACCCCTGTTCACGGTTTGAATATTAACGCATACCGTCAAACCGTTCAAGAATGCTACCAATTGCTTTAAAGTCAACCGTTTTACCGATGGGCGTACCTACCGCGAACCTCACTCGCTGTAACGAGATTTCAACATCCTGTTCAGCGAAAGATATCAGTATTCCTTTCAGCGATGGGCACGTTAACTTCATGCATGAATTAGAAGATAGATGGTCGTAACGTTCGAAAACGTTACCACCCTCTTCGAGAGTCGAACGGATAAGTCATTAGCTCCACCTATCCAGTTATTCCGCGAGTCAAACCAGGTAATCCGAGAGTAAATCCGCTGAAGATTGTTGGCAATTGACACCTTCAGTCAAGGATTGAATATTAAGGATGGGCGTCAAACCACTTTAGAGCTTTGCCAATTGGCATAAAGTCAAACACTTTACCGATGGCCTTGCCTTCGGAAAAGCAATCTCGTTGTTTCGAGGGTATAGCTACGTGTTCACGGAATCACATTAGTATACAATTTAATAACGTCACCATGAGTTCATGTATGAAATTAGAAAATTGAGTGCAAAGCTTTCGAGAACATTACCACCGTCCTTGAATGTCGAACGGCATTGTCAATAGCGACACCTACCCTGTGACTTCGAGAGTCCCACTATGTATTCCGGAAGAAAATCCGCTGAACAGTATTGGCAATTGACAACTTACTTCGGGTATGAGTACTAAAGTACAGAGACTTACCGTAGGAGATCATTTCCAACTGGTATGAAGACAAACTTCTTACAGTACAACTTACTTTCAGCGCACCTATCCCGCAGTATCGAAAGCATAACTTCCGGTTCAGTGAAGCAAATTAGTATACATTTTAGTGATGAGGGCCTTAATTTCAGCCTTTAATTAGCAGCTCGAGAATCAAATGGTTCGGGAACGATGCCGCCTTCGCTGAGGGTCGAAAGGATAAAGCAATAGATCAACCTATCCTGCGATGCCTCGAGTCAATCCAGGTATTCCGGGAGTAGATCCGCTGTACACAATTGTCCTAATACCCTATTGCGCGGTATAAATATTACAGTACTCAGACAAATCGTTGTAACACCATACCTATTGGTATGGAGCCAAACTTCTAACCGAAAGACATACCGGCTGGGAAGTTAAGAAGTCGGATCGAGAGAATAGCTACATGTTTAGGGAAACATATTAGTGTACAATACAGTGACGGCACCTTAAATTCATGTGTGAATTAGAATATGGATGGTCAAACTGTTCTAGAACGTTTCTACCCTCATTGAGAATCGGACTGCTAAGTCTATTGCGTCCTCCCGATTCTGTGACTCCGAGAGTGACACGAGGTATTCCAGGAGTAAATCGGCTGTATAGTATTGTCACCTTATACCCTATTTCATGGTATACATATTAAACTCCAGTGTCAAACCGTTGTAGAACGATTCGAATTGGTATTGAGTCAATCTTTTGACCGAAGGGCTTACATTTCGAGAAGCCTAACCAGCTGAATCGAGAGTATGACTTCGTACACAGAGAAAGACATTAGTATAGATTTTAGTGAGGGACATTACAGTTTCATGTATGAATTAGAAGATACGGGGTCAAATCGTTCTAGAACGATACCACCTTCTTTGCGAGGTGCAGAACTTAGTCGCAAGCTCCAACTCTCCTGTGATACCGAGAGTCAAACACACCTATTCCGGGAGTAAGTCCGCTGAACGGTATTGCCACTAGACACATTAATTCGCCGCATGAATATTAAAGTACAGTGTCAAACCGTTGTATATCGTTAACAATTTGTATACAGTCATTCTCCTTCGCGAAGGCCTTGTCCTCCGAGCACCTAATCCGCCGTATCGAAAGTATAACTTCGGGTTGATAGAAACATATTAGATTACATTTCAGTGACGGGCACTCATGTTTCATGTATGAATTAGAATACCGAGGGCTATGATTTCGTTTCCACTTTCCTTGAGACTCGAACGGCTGTGTCATTAGCATCAACCTTTCATGTGGTTCCTAGAGTCAAACCAGGTATTACCGGCTTACATCCGCTGAACAGTAATAGCAACGGACACATTAATTCACGGTATGGATGATAAAGTAGTGAGTCAAACCGTCGGAGAACATTACCAACTGGTGTACAGTCATCCTCGTTACCCAATACATTACCTTCTTAGAACCTAACCCACTGTAGCGAGAGGCATACTTACTGCCAACGGAAACCAATTAGTAGACGTTATAGCAGAGGCGCATCTTAAATTCATGTATGAATATGAAGATCGATGGTCGAACCGTTCGAAAAGGTTGCCAACTTCGGTGTGAGACGAACGGCTAAGTAATAGCTTCACCTATCCTGTAGTTCGGAGAGTAAAACCCAGGTATTCTGGGAGATAGTCCGCTGAAGAGTTTTGGCAGTAGGCAACTTAATTCACGATTTGAATATTAAACTAGAGCGTGAGACCGTTTGAGAATCATATCATTTAATGGAGGGCACCGTAATTTCTTGTATGAATATGAAGTTCGACCGCCATACCGATGGAGAAC
The DNA here is from genome assembly GCA_002201625.1 of Euglossa dilemma. Lineage (NCBI taxonomy): Eukaryota > Metazoa > Arthropoda > Insecta > Hymenoptera > Apidae > Euglossa > Euglossa dilemma. The sequence goes on along the minus strand of NIJG01000600.1, from coordinate 86,792 downwards.
GTTACCACCTTTCTTGTGAATCGGACGGCTAAGTCAGTAGCTTCACCTACCCGGTTATTCAGATAATCAATCCTGGTATTCCTGGAGTCAGTACGCAGTACACCATTGCCAATGCACACCTTAACTGATGGTTTGAATGCTAGAGTAGAGCGTGTAACCGACTGAGAACGTTACCAATAGCTATAAAGACAAACCTTTCACCGAAGACCTAACACACCGAAGGCCTATCGCGTTGTACCGAGAGCATAACATCGTGATCAGAGAAACATATTAGTATACATTTTAATGGCGGGAGCCTTTATTTCATATATGAATTAGAAGATCGGGTGTCAAACCGCTCGTGAGCGGTGCCACCTTCTGTGACAGACGAACACCTTAGTCAATAGCTCCACCTATCCTGTGGTTCCGAGTGTCAAACCAGGTATTCCGGGAGTAATGCCGCTGTACAGTACTGGCAATAGACACCTCAATTCACATTATGAATATTCAGGTATAGAGTCAATCCGTGTGTACATTGGCAACTGTTTCAAGCAATTCCTTTTACGCAGTTCATGACCTCCCGAGAGCCTGACGCGCCGTGAGGAGTGTTCTGCTCAGTGGTCACGGAATTATATTAGTATACATTTTAACAGAGAGACACCTCATTTTCATGCATGAACAGCAATATCGAGAGTCTGTCCGTTCGAGAACGGTACAATATTCTTTGCTAATCACACAGCTACGTCAATAGCATATTCTATCCTGTGATACCGAAATTTTAACTAGGTCTTCCGGGAGTGAATGCGCTGATCAGTATTGGCAAAACACACCTTAGTTAACTGTATAAATATTAAGGTACAGTGTCAAACCGTTGTAGAACGATACGTAGTTGTACAAGGACATGCTGTAGCATCATGGCCTCACCTTCCGAGAAGCTCACCCGCTAGATCTAGAGTACAGCTTCGTGTTCAGGGAAGCACATTAGTATACATTTTAGTGATGGGGGTCATCATTTCATTTGCGAATTAGAAGATCAGGTATCAAGCCGTTCGATAACAATACCACCTTCTTTGTGTTTGGAACGGGTAAGTCAATACCTTCACATATAGTTGTGATTCCAATAGTCAAACCAGATATTCCGGAAGTAAGTGCGCTGTACAGAATTGGAAGTAGACACCTCAATTCACAGTATGAATTTTAACACAGACCGTCAACCCGTTGCAGAATGCTTCCCACTGGTATAAATACAATCTCTTATCCGAAGGCCTCACCGTCGGAGAAGACAACACGCCGTAATGAGAGTAAATCTTCGTGTTCAGAGAAAGACATTAGTATATACTTTAGTGATGGGCATCACAATTTCATGTATGAATTACAAAATCGGGTGCCAAACCAATCGAGAACGTTAGAACCCTCTTTGAGAGTAGAACGGATAAGTCGCTAGCTTAACCTATCCCATGATGCCGATACTCAAATCAGGTATTCCGAGAGTAAATGCTTGAGCAGTATGGGCCCTAGACAGTCTATTACCCGGCATAAATTAGAAAGTACAGAGAGAAACCGTTGTGGATCTTTACCGTTTGCGATTGAGTCCAAATCTTTACCGAAGGCCTTACCATCCTATGGAGTGCCAGGCTGCATCGAGGGTATAACTACGGGATCAGAGAAGCAAATTAGTATACATATTGGTGTCAGGAACCTTAGTCTCATGTATGAATTAAAAGAGCGTTGGTCAAACCGTTCGAATACGATATCACCTTCTTCGAGAATCGGGCGGCTATGTCAACAGCATCACCTAACTTGTATTTCCGAGAATCAAGCTAGGTATTCCGGGAGTAAATCCACTGTACAGTGTCGGCATGAGACACATTGCTTGAGGGTATAAATATTAAAGTACAGAGTCAAACCATGCGAAACGTATACAATTTGTACAAAGACAAACATTTTACCGACGGACTTGCCTTTCGAGAAGCCCAACCAGCTGTATCGGGAGTGCAACATCTTGTTCAGAGGAACAAATAGGTATACATTTTAGTGACGCGCACCGGAATTTCATGAATGAATAAGAATATTGAGGGTCATACGTTTAGAGAAAGTTACCACCATTTTTTAGAGACGCACAGCTATGTCAATAGCAACACATCTCCTCTGAATCCGAGAGACAAATTAGGATCCCGGGAGAAAATCCGTTGAAGGGTATTGGCAATAGACACATGCATTCACGGTATGAACGTTAAAGTAGAGAGTCATACCATTTGAGAAAGTTACCAATTGGAATAAAGTCATACTCTTTATCGCATAACTTACCTCCGTGGAAAATAACCCGTTGTATCATGGGTATAACTTCGTGTTCAGGAACAAGCAGTAGTAGACATTCAGGTGACGGGCACCTTAATTTCATGTTTAAATTAGAAGATCGAGTGTCAATCCGTTCGTGGACATTACCACCTTCTATGAGAGACGAATGGATAAGTCAGTAGTTTCACCTATCCGGTGTGTCTGAGAGTCAAGTCAGGTAGTCCGGGTGTAAATCCGCTGAAGAGTTTTGGCAATTGACACCATAATTTACGGCATGAATATTATTGCAAAGAGTCAAACCGTTGGAGAACATTACCAGTTCGTATAAAGTCATTCTTTTTACCGAATGCCTTACTCTGCAAGAAACTGACCAGCTGTATTGAGAGCATATCATCGTGTTCAAAAGTACGAACTGGTACAAATTTTAGTGTCGAGCTCCATACTTTCATGCAGGAACGAAAACATACAGAGCCCAACCACTCGAGAACGTTACCACCTTCAGTGAGACACGAACCGCCAAGTCAACTGCTTCACCTATCCTGTGATAGGGAGATCCAAACCAAGTATTCTGGGCGCAGGTCCGCTGAAGAATTTTGGCAATAGACATCTTAATTCTCGGGTTGAATATTACAATATAGCGTCAAACCGTTTGGGAGCGTTAACAATTGCTACAAAGTCAAACGCTTTACCGAAGACATTACCATCCGAAAAAATAACACGCAATATCGAAAGGTAAACTTCGCGTCCGGGAAAGAAATTAGTATCCATTTCAGTGCCGGGTACGCTATCCTCATGTATGAGTTTGACGATCGATGGTCAAACAGTTCGAGATCGTTACCAACCTCTTTGAGGGTCCAACGTATATGTCAATGGCTCCAACTATCCTGTTATTCCGAGAGTCAAACCAGGTACTCCCGGAAAAAGTCCGCTGAAGTGTTTTGGCAATAGACACCTTAATTAGCGGCTTTAATAGTAGAGTGTATCGTCTATCCGCTTGAGAGCATTGCCAATTTGTATAAAGTCAAGCATTTTATCGATCGCCTTACAGAGACAGGAATTAATTTTCATTTCAGTAACAGGCATCCTAACTTCATGTATGAATTGGAAGATCAAGAGGCAAGCTGATCCCGAACGTTAACACCATCCTTGGGAGACGCACTGCTAACACAACAGATTTACCTGTCATGTTACTTCGAGGTTCAAGCCAGGTGTTCCAGGTGTAAATCATCTGAACAGTGTTGGCAATAGACGTACATAATCAAACGGTATGTATATTAAGGTAGTGAGTCAAGACGTCGGTGCACACTATCGATTTGTATGTGGTCAATCTTCTTACGGGAGGCATTACCGACCGAGAACCAAAGCTTCTGTACCGAGAGTATAGCTTCGTGATCAGAGAAATAAACTAATACACATTTTAGTGACACCACCGTAATTTCATGTATGAATCAGAAGATCGAGGGCCATGCCTTCGAAATTGTTACCAACTTGTATAGGAGTCGCGCAGGTAAGTCAATATCTTGACCTATCCTGTGATTCCGAGGGTCTAGCCAGCCATACCTGTAGTAAATTCCATATACAGTATTGGAAATAGTCACCTTCATTCAAAGTATAAACATTAAAGGATAGAATAAAGCAGTTGTACATGGTTATCTATTAGTACTCAGTCAAACTTTTTACCGAATGTCACGCCCACCGAGGTCCTAATCCGCTCTATCCAGAGTATAACTTCGTGGTCAGAGATCAAAATTAGAATTAATTTCACTATCGTGTACCTTATCATCTATTATGAGTCAGAAGATCGAGGATCAATCAGCTCGAGAACATTGGCACCATCTGTGAAAGTCGAATGACTACGTCAGTAGCTGCAACCAGCCTGAGATTCCGAGAGTCAAGCCTGACATTCCCGGCGAAAATCCGCTGAACAGTAATGGTAATAAACACCATCATTCATCGCTTGTATACTAAAATACAGCGTCAAACCGTCTGAGAACGTTACCAATTGCTTTTAAGTCAAATGCTTTAGCGAAGAGCTTACCCTCCTAAAAACTAATCCGCTGCATCGAGATAATAACTTCGCATTAACCCTTTCGCTACGGCAGTCCGTTCCGCGGGAGTAGCGCCACTGAACGGGGCACCGCGTTTTCTACTTCTGAGTCTGAGGTACTACATACACATATATATCTTCTTTTTCTTTTCAGAGTGAAATTATCTACGTTTTCAATCTCGGAACCATTTTCGGAGTCGGTTAATCCATTCAAAAATAGTATGCTTTTTGAACTCCGTCCTGGCATTCTAACAGGGGTGCAAATAAAAATTAAAAAGTAAATTTTACGCAAACCTACAATTAAAATTTTCAATCAAACGTTACTAACCTCAAAATTAATCTTAACTGTAAAAGCAGACAATAATCTTTTCAATCTGTATCTTGCCCGACTTAATATCGGTTCAAGAGATACTTTATATTATAATCCTTGTTTTCTATTATAGTTTTGTGCCTTACAAATACTTTACCATCCAATAGAAAAAAATTGAAGATTCTTATTTCGTATGTAAAATATGCAGGATTTAGTTCAGTATGAGCTATAAGATTCAAAAGATATTCTACCGGTATAGTAGATTCTGTTTTACTAATGGTCAGCGTAGGTGGCCTCGCGGACGCCGATTATAGTCGGCACCCGTACACACAGCACGTCTCGCGGACACCGACTATAACCGGCATCCGTACACACAGCACTTCGCGCGGCCGCCGACTATAGTCGGTGTCCGTAGCGAAAGGGTTAATATTCAAACCGCGCATTGGGGGTCCTATTTCCAATACTTATCATCGGATTTACTCCAGGCATACCTGGTTTGCCTCTCGAAATCACAGGATAGTTGTAGCTATTGAGTTATCTGTCCAGCTCTCAAGGAGGGAGTTAACGTTCTCAACTGGCTTGACCTTCAATTTTATAATTCATACATGAAATTAAGGTTCCCGCCGCGTGAATGTATAATAATTCGTTTCTCTGAACAAGAATTTATTTTCTCCACACAGTTGGTTATTTTCTGGATAGCAAAAGTGTTCGGTAAAAAGAATATCTTCATAGCTATTTGTAACGTTCTCCCACGGCTTGACTCCCAACTTTGTTATTCATACCGCGAATTAAGGTGTCTATTGCCAGTATCGTTCAGCAGATTTACTGCCGTAATACCTGACATGACTCTCGGAATCACAGTATAGGTGAAGCAATTCACCTAGCCGTTCGATACTCAAAGATGGTGGTGACGTTCACTACCAGTTTGACATTCCATGTTTATAATTCATACATGGAGTTAAGGAACCCGTCTCCAAAATGCATTCTAATATGCTTCTCCAAACAAGAAGTTAAACTCTCAATATAGCGCGTTAGCTTCTCGATGGAAAGGCCTTCTGTGAAAAGTTTGACTCTGTAGCAGTATATAACGTTCCACAACAGCTTGAATCTGTACTTTACTATATACATTTCATGCAAGATGGTGTATAAGGCCAATACTGTAGAGTGGATCTACCCACGGAATACCTGGTTTCACACTCCGTATCACAGCATAGGTGAAAACACTGACTTATCCGTTCGACCCTCAAAGAAGGTCAAAATATTCACGAACGATTTGA
>NIJG01000599.1:69277-83605 GCA_002201625.1 Euglossa dilemma | reverse complement strand
AAATGGATAAATTATTGAAATTATACAAAACACATGTATTATTAAATAGGTATATTCAAAAAATCTATTTAAATCAATTCGTGGATCAGTTAACCATAAAATTAATGATAACATACATATAATCATTGAACTAATAAGAAATACTAAATTATATTTATAAGCAACTCATTGTATAGTTAACTATTTTAAAGCACCCCTAATTTGTTGTAATAATCATATAAATCCAATTTAAATTCGACCCTTCTTTTTTTTCGTGTGGGAAAGCATCTCGAAGATACCGCACCCATTGGGAGGGTTATATATAATATATTGAGACTTTATTCACTAAAACGTGAGAACGTGAAGATCCTGATGGTAAATATTTCTGTTTGTAGGGATATTATGATTCTTACTTTGAGGTGAGGCATGTCTCGTATCATTCTCTCTTATAATTCCTTAGCCTCGAATTAACTTCCGAACATGATAAGAATTAATAATTATAATGATCCCAAATTGGGTGAAGAACTTTATGGTAAATATTTCTGTGCCTAGGCATATAAAGATTATTACTTGGATGTTAGGTATATCTCGTACCATTCGCTATTACAATTCCTTAACTGCGTACTAATTTCTGACGATGATAAAAATTTGTAATTAGAATAATCGGAAATTCTGTGATGAACTTGATCATAAATATTTCTGTATTCTAGGTTTATTAGGATTCTAACCTTAAGGTTAGAAATGTCTCGCATCAATCGCTATTATAATTCTATAACTACGTATTAATTTCTGACCATGATAAGAAATTATAATTATGATAATCGGAAATTCTGTGAATGACTAGTTGGTAAATATTTCTTCTTCTTGGTATATTAAGATGCTAACTTTGAGGTTAGGTATGTCTCGTACATTGGCTATTCTAATTTCTCTACTTCGTATTAATTTCGGAGGATGATAAAAATTTATTATTATAATGATTGAAAACACCGACTTGCGTTCTTATGAAATTACTCGAAACCAGCATCCCTTCGTTATAAATGCTACTGTCCACTATGATTGAACAAATAAATTATAAAAATAATTTCATATAAATTGTACAAGGATTAAAATTTTATTTGCAATAGTTGTAGGCTCAGAAACAGCCTCCCGAAAGCGGGTTGTGTCGCCATGCGTCGATCTATTACCGCAGAAACCCCAGTTTCCCACCACCACCTCTTCCAATACAGAAAGTGCACAGCTTCGCAGCTTAGTTTGCCGAAGTGGTGATTTTCGGTTTCTCCTCCGAAGAGGATACTCGGAACGGGCACGATATGGAGGCAGTCACTTGCTTAGCACGCTAACTGCCGTATCACCCGTATCCCGGTAACGCTTATGTGAGTGCTTACTAGGCAGATTGATAGGTATATCGAAAGTTATTTCACCAAATATGGGGCGATTGAATTGTAATGAACGTTTATTAAAAAAAATTAAATGTTTAATTGAAATGAGTAAAATCTGGGCAAAAAGTTGTGTTTTTTAAAATATTTGCTCGTGCCTTTCGTCGAGCCGTATGTAGTCTCTTGTTTTTATAGCTTATTTTGCTATTTTTTTTCTCGCAATCTTGTAAACGACTGAAGCGTTTACAACTGTAACTCCCAGAAGAAGCTGAACACCAAGTTTGCTGTACCATTTCACTCCATTTCTCATTCTACTGACATAAGACACCATTTGATCGGAATAATCTATACCACATTTTCCTTTATCGTATGTAAGAACAGCAAGTGGTTTCAATTTTTCAGATGAATGCGAGAAATGCTACTTGTACTCGGTTCCATGGTGGAAGCATGCTTTGTCGATAAAATTCTCACGTTTCGCGAATCTGTCCATTTGAATACAACAATACCATTATTATCTTCTTTCGATATCATTTCCGCTTTATTTTTTGAATTTACAACGGAAAACATCATTTGGGATAAATTTCTTGTTACTTTTAAATCTTCCCAAATATACGAGTCTTTCGGTTTAGGCATGCTATAGCTAATTCATAGCTGGTATAAAAATTATCAATGTACAATGTTCCAATCACGCGAACAGACTTTCCATAGTAAATTTTCATTGACCACGAATATCCTTGGCTCGAGCTTAATTTAAATAATTTGATTCCGTATTTATGAGCTATATTAATTATACATTGTTTTAAAACGAGGGCGTTTCCTCGGGCGTGACCGTTTCTTGATATTTTTTCTGAAGTTTTTGAAATTTTTGTTCGGTGTATCTATTTGTCCGTAATACAGGCAGGTTTATTACTTCGTCATAATAAGGCCACCTGTCCCAATAAAAGGAACTAATCACTGCGGTCAACTAAATTCGTTCCATTCGCTAAATTGAATTGCACATCCTTTGGTATCAATGCCTCGTTCCTCCTCGATATGCAATTCTCGAAGAATATCAGAAATAGTTTCATCGCGTTGAGAATCAGCGCATGTATAAGTATCGGAATCAGAATATGACCTAATTCTATTTATATTTCTTTTTCTGAAAAACCTCGGCTATTCCATCATCGCTAATATTCGAATTTTTTTAAGCTTCGCAACAGGTCCTTTCTTCGCTGCTGCATGGCTTTCTAAAAGATAACTTTTCCATTTTTGTCTTTGACAAGACGAAAAATTAGGCCAATAATTTTAACGCAAAAATTTGAACTATTCACCGCTACAGAATAATATTTGAAAACGAAGAAATAGCTTTCAAATCTCACACACATTCTTAGATACTTGGTTCGTCCAGAAAGACTTCAACTAATACCTATTACAAATTTTCCTCCCGTTCATGGCCTTATCTGGAGACAGTGTGACACTAAGCGACCATCGTCTTTTCCATTCTGTTGCCAAATCTCTTGATCTGTCGCAGAACTAAGTCACCTGGAAGACACCTGTGCGGTCAGAGCTCAGCAGAGCCCTTCGTGCCACTTGGCAACCGTTCGCCGTATTTCCAGTGAATAGATGCGTTTGAAAAGTTTCTATTGCTTACTTTCTACAACTTTGGTGGACCGAAACATGAGAAGCTTAAAACCTAATTTACCGAAATTAGGCTCCAGCACTGAGAACATGCTCTACACTCGTGGACGTTCTCTGGCCCTTGCGCGGGGCTATAAATATCGAGTGGTTAGAAAAGCGGCAGATTCTCTGGTCACCGTGCTCGGGTGAAATCATGTAATTTATTTGTACACCTCACCTCGAAGGAGGGGGTACTTTCCACTACCGTCACGTGTCGGACTTTTCTTTTCAGCGAGGTGACACATACGAGGGCCAGGGGAATGCTCTTGGTCCCAAATCTTAACTTATACATTACCTTATAGGATATTTTAATTTATGCATTAATAAATTTTTTCTTTTTTTTTTAAATTGAAATTTTTTTTTGAATTGAGATATCCTGCTATATACATTATTTAAATTAAATGAACTGAATGGAGAAATGATAATAAAAAAATAATAAAAACTGCTTAACATAACGTAATGATTGTGAAAAAAGGTAAATGAAATGAATACAATTTGGTATTAAATTATTTAAAATCTTCTATATGACTTTATAACATATCATTATTGTTAAATGTGCGTTACATAACCTTTTTTTCTTTCTCAAAGTGTTGAATCTGTTTCTCATTCTCCCTTCTTATTAATGATGACTTTGAGTTTCAAGCTCTATTTATAATTAAAACAAAACCCTGTATAAGGAACAATAATGTTTTAGGGAGTCTTTTAAATTTTACATTGGTAACTGTTGAATGTTCAGTTACAGCAAAATGAAGTTTAAACATTTTTTTCACATGAAAAAAATAAAAAAAGGTAAAAAATGTTTTCAGCATTTTTACCTATCAGTATATTTATGGTATTGGGTGCAACAATTAAAATTAGCCATTATAGTTTGTATACTACTGAATTCAAAACATAAATAATCTTTGTTGGTCAATTTTGCTTTTGAAATTTGTATAAAGGAAAACCGCGTTATAAGGGTGTGTATCACGTTATAGGGGGGTTTACTGTTATTTAATGTGGTTTTTATGACTAAATTTTCAGCCCGTGATGGGATGGAGTTTTACAGCCATTAACTTTAAGAGATAGAATTGGACGGAAATCGGAATTACCAACTGAATGTGAAGATTCCTTTATAGTGCGGAATTTATTAATTTGGCCCATTCGTAGGCAGTAACATGTTTTTTTTGGATTAATAAATTGTAGTTTATATAATGCACATGAAAGTGCAAAAGCATAAAATGGTTAGAAGATTACTTCTTGAAGAATATTTTACCGTTTTTACGCTCTTAACGAAGTTGGAAAGTTATTTGTTATGAGTTCTATGCAACTTCAAACACTTTATAATTTTTTTATATAAATATATAGGTGCTGTACTTCTAATTTTTTTTTAAATTCTCATATAATATTATATTTCCATAAATTTAAGCAAATGCAGACGAAAAGGTTGAATTCATTTAATTAAGATCTCCTGTTAAAGCTTTAAATAGAATTCGAAATGTAATTTTCCTTCAAGCAGAGTTAATTAAGCAACCCGAATTATTAGCAAAACTAAAAGAATTAATTAATTTTATATTTAGTAATAATCAAAATTTTTATGAAATAAAATTATCATTTGTTAGTAGCAAGACAAGAATCTAATACTTATTTGATTTAATCTATTAACACAAATTTTTCGTCTACAATTGTAAAAATTGATAAAAAATATATAATGATAAAAAATATTATAATTTCAACTGAAACTATTTGTGAAATTGATCGAACAGATCTGAATATTGAACAACTATTATTAGAAAATTCGCCGACTGTCGAAACTAAAAAAAATTATTAAAATTATAGAAGGAAACATGAATTATTGAATACATATATTCAAATTGCCTATTGAAATTAATTCATGGGTAGTATATGGATAAAGTATNAGAGTTTATATTATAGTGGATGAGAAACTCCTTCCAACGAAAATTCAACATATGAAAAAATTTTCAGCGATGAACTACAAACAATTAAGCGTATGATTAATTCATAATGCCTATAAATCTATTTTTGTATTACAATTAATATTATTCAACTTTTTTTGTCATTATTGAAAAGTAAATAGAGACTGGAAGCACCGCTATGCACTTTCTCTAAAGACCAGCCATTCTGACTGGTCTTGGTAGAAATAGGTATACTTAACTAGCTGGTATATTTAGTGTTAAACGTATGCAACCGCGCTTATCGTTGTGTGTTATTATTTATTTCAGAGTTATCTTATGTTAACACGTTGACGCCGGCGCCCGATTTCACTGTCTCCGTTGCGCGGCGCAACGTTAGATTACGCTGTTCAACACGATTCTTGCGCGATAATACCCACTAGGTGATGTTTATAGACCTCGACAAGATAAAACCGAATCTGGAATGAGTTTTTGTCTATCACTCTCAGCCCTTGATGAAATAGATTTTGAATAAATTCGCAATTTTTCAACTCTCAGCTTCATTTATAACCAAACTACTAAAGCAATACGATTCCCGTTGGATTCAGTAAATTCCGTAGACATCAAATAGTACATTGATATACTATACTTTTCCAATATCAATTTGCATATACCTGTAAATGTTAACTAAACCTAATGTGACCAGTTTTGGCCCTATCTGTGGAATACTTTATTCCATTTTTCTCAAACAGTAGTGGTCTGTTTTCATAACCGATGTAAGGGTCAACCGGCACTCGGCCCAATTTGTTTTGAAAAATTACATAAAAGAATTAAATAATTNTGTTCTACCTAACCACTGGTCTTCATACAGCGTGTCAAAGAATTTCTTGTTTCTGTACGTGACTGAAATGATACTTTGCTGATACGTTGTTTATTACTTTTCTGTTTCATCCATCTAATCGCCCTTCCCAATCTAAGCCCGATTCTTAGGTAAAGATACGAATTTAAAATTTCGTATATTATATGTCCACGACAAATGTTTCTTGAGAATAATACGATATATGCAAATTTTAGGCACATCCCTATTCAGAGCGGTCTCGTAACATGACGACATCGAGTAACTCACGTTGTTTTACGTTGTTTTGCTTCTTGATCAACATATGAATGTCATTTTCAGTCTTGTAAATAGAACGGTTAATATTTCTGCTTGCATTTGAATACGGCATTAATTTTCACATAAAACAATAATATACTAAATACGGTGTAAAACAAATATTATATATTATCTTATACGTTAATAGAATATGAAATAAAATATCAGTTTTGTTAATAACATAGAAAAATATTAACAGTATTTTCCGTTTCTTTTAACATGACCTGCTGCAATACCTACTCGCAGGACCATGATAGGTACAACGGAATAGAATGAGACGTCCCACCCTACGCAACTCTGCAGCGTGCGTGTCTCAGATGTTCAGGACGGACACTCCTCCAGGAAAAAAGTTATGAGTCGATTCATATTGACCAGGATATCACCGCGTCCCACTCCCGGGCGCGATCCCGCTGGGGTTTCCCCTCTGAACCGGTTCGCCGCTCTCTATAGCCAATCTGGACATCCCAGAACTCCTTCAGAAAGCCTATATTGATGACGAGCTTAGAGCGGATGCCCAGTCGACGTGGTTCCGCAACGACAGGCATTCCCCGCCCTCTGACCCTCCATCGTAACTATCCTCCGAGTAACTGGATTTCAGGTGCCGCTACACTCCCAGCTGCGCCAGGCGCTACTCCAGCGTGTGCAACGACGTGTTATATTCAGGTACACCCCGAAACAACCACGTGAGAACGTGCGTCAGGCGATAGGTGCGCCTACTGCCGCTGCACATCCAGACATCGAGCACTGAAAGATCAACCCCGAGACAGCTGGATGCATCACGATGACATGGATGGACCATCGGATTCGACGCCTCGGCCTCCTCGGCAGGTATATTTCCGCCGCGACGGAGAAGGTCGTAAGCACGAGTCTTTCACCCCTCACCATTAGTTTTTTTTTCTTTTTATTTTTTTTAAACATACGTTTACTATGCGAAGTACAGGAGTATATATACATATAGAGGGAACTCAAACGTACAACAGGATTCAAAGGAAGACATAGCCTACGGAGATCGATGACTCCAGCGTGGAGCACTCGCGATCTTATAATTAACACTAGATTTACCAGACCAGTCAAAATGACTGGTTTTGAAATTTCAATTNTGATCAGCCCGATCAACTCCACCCATTGATTTTGTATATCCGACAACTACACTTGGCTTTTCAGTTACTTCGTTTGTATCACCTCGTATAAATGTTCTAGTAGATATCAATTCAGCATTGTGCCAGTTGCTCAATAACGGTACTACCCCTTTATCCCCCGAAGCTAAGAGCATTGAATTTCCATGTTTGTATGCAACAGATCTTTTTTCGTCTAATTTTCGTTTCTTCAGAGCTGTTGGAACACCTTTTCTGTTTATTTGTTTGGTACCAGTCTAGTGGCACTTAATTTTTCTCAATTCTTGAAGTATCGGAGCCTGCGGAGTACCGAACAAAGGATTGATGTCTCTGAAGCGGAGCCAAAGGAGCGCTAAGGAATAAAATATGAATTTTACAAAAATGTATAAAATATGTATTAACTGTTTAGCCATTTTTAAAATGCGTGCGACTAGTCTACAAGATTGTACTTTGTACGTACGAAGAGTGCAGTGTGATCTTCAATTCCGCTGAGGTGCTTTATTGTTGCGAATAATCTTGCTTCGTGCAATAATTTTCCATGTTTTTAATGTGAGTAGCGTTTAACGTTCGATAATGCTTCATCATTTAGAAATTCTAAACTGTCGGCTATGTTCGTGAAATTGTCGGTAATAGTTATTTGTACTCCGCTGTCATCGCTGAGGCTACCATGCAGGAAGGAAAATCATTCGGCACAGGTTTAGTGTAATTTAATCGGTCTGGTGACCGAACTTGCTCCATTTCTTTCGATCGTATTTTTGTCTATAGCGTAAAACACGATGAAACGAAAGTTGAAAAGCGGTTAGGCAAGCGCTATTGAGTCTAAGACTGATTTATGGTAGGGTCCTCTCGAAGAGGGTCCTCTACATGGTAAATCTGTGCGCAGACCGGGCCTTGAACCAATGATGTCTGCTGGCCGAAAATCGCGTAAGTATCGAGTGGCTATGACGCCTATTGCTTATGTATTAGTCCACTTGTTGACGTTAGAAAGACAATACGACGTCGCCCTGCCTAAAAATTCACTATCTGAACGCTGACTGATTTGATCACGGAGCAGGGAAACCAGGGATGCTTTCTGGTTAGAGGACTCTAACGAACCCCACGGCACTTGCTTCAAAATTTTTAGGCTATAAAACCTCTGAAAGTTTCCTCTGCGACACACGTTTGCCCAGTGTCAAACCGGTCCCACATTTTCAATGTCTTATACGCTAGAATATTTATTTCTGTATTTCTTTAACACTTGATTTACCGGCTATTTAAGTATACCTATTTCTACGAAGACCAGTCAGAAGGCTGGTGTTTAGAAAAAGTGCTTAGTGGTGTTTTCAATCTCTATTTACTTTTCAGATATGACAAAGAAAGTTGAATAATATTAACTGTATATCAAAAATAGACTATTGGAAACATTATCAATTAAACAAACGCATAATTATTTGTAGTTCATTGCTCACAATTTTTACATATGTAGATTTTTCGTTGGAAGGAGTTACTCATCCGCCGTAATATAAGCTCCGAAATTGAAACAATTGTAGCTATTTTCAATAAATTTGTTCCAAAATGTTGAACTAAAGCCCGAAGAAAAAAAACATTGCAAAATATTGCAGCACTTATCAATTGTTGTAGCTGCCCTATGCCATTTCATCGCATAGAAACATGCGATAGTAATTTTGACTGGTACTGGTGTAAGTGTCAATAACAAAAAATATACGTGTTACGGGTACATTCAAAATAATATAAAGTTCATAAAACTGATTCTTTAGTTATGGCTGCAAAAGTCATAATATCATTTCGGAAAGAAAATGTTACATGCAGTAGCAATTTTCAATTGAAATTGCAAAACCAATCATAGTGACTGGTTTGATAAATCTAATGTTAATATAATAGTTACGAATAGAGTGGATTTTTCTCAGAAGCGTGATAGTAACATTGTAAATACTATCAGACTACCAGATAGGTCATGGTTAAAATCATCCGACGCTCGCAACGTTGCAAATACTTTCGTAGCAGGTAGTAGCGCTTGGGCAAAATGATCTGGAGTTGCTGGAACTTCATCTCTGTAAGTGCATAGTCCCGTAGTGCAAAGGGTTAAAGAATATACTACACCTTAGGAATATTTAGTTATACAATAGTTAAATTATATTATTACATATTTGTAGGAGATTAGGCGGTAGTCTTTATATGAATGAAAGGTGAATTTAAATTGCGTGGGAACGTTTGGACCGTTCTCCAAAAACGCACAATTACAAATAGCGGCCATGGATTCGACACTGGCGTTCAATTAATATCTCAAGTGCATGCAGAAAGATGGAAGTGCCTGCGTGCTAGAGGATAGCATGTAGGAATGAGTAGGGCAATGGTGTCAAATTCGCGGGCCGGGGGCCGCATGCGGACCGAGATGAACATTTTTGCGGCCCAGTCTAGTTTTCTCAATAATTATAGACTCATTATCCAGTGATATGCAAATGGAAGTGACTGAGATTCAACGCCACTCAAATTTGAAGGCAAAATTCATTGAAGTGAGTGTGCCTGAATTTTATAAATATTTACCGCCAAGATTTGAAAAAACTCGAAAATTCGCATATGAAGTTATTTCGATGCTTGGAGGTACTTATCAGCGCGAGCAATCACTCTCTGTTGTGAATGGAAATATATCTCCTGTCCGATACTGTATTAATAACGATCACGTTTGGTCAACTCTGAATGTAGTCTCGGCCAATATAATTTCTTCCGAAATAGGAAAGGTAGTATCAGAGAAGAGATGTCAAGTATGCGAACGTAAACAATAATTTAAATTTATATATGTTTATTACAATGTACAAGTCAAAATAGAAATATTTGTTTCTGTAAACATTGATTTCTTCTTACGGCTCACCTAATGTTAAGCATTGTTTATTTGGCCCAAGTTAGCTTTTGAGTTTGACACCCCTTGTGTAGGGTATAGGTAATGTTAACACTTAGCCAACCAATCGGGTAGATCTACTAACTTTCAAGCTAGTCAGTCGATAGCCGACCGATCGAATATATCTATCATTTTGACCTGAGAACCGCTAATTTCCCTATATAACTCCTTATTTCTATGGAGCACAACATAATTATAATAACATGCACTTATTTTTGAAGTCCTTTATGGCCCAATATTACGGCTCTTTATGTTCGAGATTTCCGGATGCCTCTACCAGCCATCACATAAATAATTTTCGGACGGTTTTGATTTCAAATAGCGAATTTCAGTCCGTGCTACCTCAGAAAAATGCGCGGTGGAAAGCACAGTTTTGCTTTCCAGAGCGCGGTGGAAACTATACAGGTCTCTGTGGTCGGCTTTGTG
Source organism: Euglossa dilemma (assembly GCA_002201625.1). Lineage (NCBI taxonomy): Eukaryota > Metazoa > Arthropoda > Insecta > Hymenoptera > Apidae > Euglossa > Euglossa dilemma. The sequence continues at coordinate 73,115 of NIJG01000599.1, read as the reverse complement.
TTAATCCATTTGCATCATCGCTCCACTTTAGTTTCCGCATCGAAACATCAGCAACGTTCAACTGTCGACTGACAAATATCACCAAGCGCTGTCGATCATATGTACGGGCCTCGAAATTATTTATCGAGCTTATTAAGAATGCACTTCTTAAACGATTGATACACAGTGTTATAACGCAAATTCCGCATTTTATATTTTTTTCCATGAAAGGAAAACAAGTGGTTGAACGTTGTGTGCCGCAAATGATGGATATTTTGCAACTGATAAAAGAAAATAATGTAGGCTCGCGGAATAATCAGCTCTCGGTGATAGCTGACAGTCGTAGTCTCGCGGATTATTCCGCGCTTGGATGCAAATGAGTTAAACTTGTATTCATAGGTCCTGTCACCTGACAGGTTCTTCCAATTAGGTAAAATTTTTCAGCATGATACATATATGCATGTATACTTTATATACGCTTAAGTCGTTCCGAGGAAACGCACAATAATATGGTAATAAACGGCGAACACAGATTCGGCTCAGACGTTCAGTTAGTACCTCAAATGCGTGCAGAATGATAAAAGTAACTCCGTGCAAGACGATCGCATAATTATCAATGACAGTATCGAGTGCATTTTTATGATCGAATGTTTAGGGTACCCAAACCCTTTGCACTCCGATGTACTTTTTCAGGGAACATTAACGTTTATTAATGATCACGGTGCACTAACTTACTGCAGCACAACTTTTTTAGAAACGTATGTTTTCCTGAATTATTCTCTGAAAATGGCTGAAGATATACCTGAAGAAGTATATCTGAAGAGATGGCTTAAGATATATAAAAGAAGTGATTTTCGGGTTCCGAGAACACGTCCAGCATTTGACGGACATCAGACTGAATAATAAAATACATATTCTCGATGCGGGAGAAAGGAAACGTGATTGTATTGTGTGTTTCGACAGAAAAGCACCTGGTGGAAGACGTCAAACAGCTTACAGTTGTCAAACGTGCACAAAAAGATAATGTTTTTGCAAATACATATTTCGCGATTTTAAACAATACTTATAAGTCCAATATCATTATAATACTTGGTTCCAAAAAATTCTGAATAATATGAGAGATCATAAATGCATGTTTTTTTTTCATAAAGTAGCGCTGAGAAACTGGTAGCCAACGTCCAGAATGCTTTGGAGTGCAAAGAGTTAATCCTTGTAATACCATTTCGACAATTTATTACTCCTTGAAAAATACCATATTACCGATCCCGCACCTCAGGTAAAACTCGATGGCACCTGGTCGCTTGACCGACATATACACCACGTAATAATTATCGTTCATTTTTCTGTAACCCCTACACTTGCACCTCGAATTCGGAAATACCATCCAATCAGAAAATATATAGCCCTAACAAGGATCAATATTAATGCTAAATTGTATCGAGATAAAACACAGTTAACCCATTTGCATCCAAGCCCGGAGTAATCCGCGGCCGCATCAGTCGACTATCACCAAGCGCGGAATAATCCGCGAGCCTATGTTGCTTTCTGTTACCAGTTGCAAAATATCCTTCAATCGCGACAGACAACGTTTAACCACTTGCTTTTCCTTTTGTGTATAAAAATGTAAAACGCGGTATTTGCGATATAACAATGTGTATCAATTGTTTAAAGCGAACTTAATAAGCTCGATGAATAATTTCGATGCCCGTTACTGCACATACGATCGACCGCGCGTGATGATACGAGTCAGTCGACAGTTGAACGTCGCTGACGTGTTTTTTTACTCAAGAGTGCGTCAACTCCGCGACATTATTGCGTTGGAGCATCCGAAAAATGAACTTATGCTTTACTTAAAAAGAACGCCTGTCGTTACAAAATTTCTTTCTTTAATTAATGTAGTCTGTGATAAAACAAATTCAATTTGATATTTATATTATGTAATTCAACTTAGTGTGATATTTGTGGAAACAATCTCCTATATGCATCCGTGGTTTATTTGGACATGTGTCACAATATTCGTTGCTCAATGTCAGTATATTCACTTTGTTGGGTAGTACTTTCATCTCAATTGTCTACAAAAAATTCAATATCAATTTCATTATCATTTTCGTTTTCACTGATCTCAAAATTTTCCCAATAAACTCCTTCTTTTATGTTTACTCGAGAGTAAATCCATCTAATATAATATAAAATTCTAAATTCACTAATAAATAATACACAGCAGCTTTGAACAGAGAATCTGCTAGTCATTTATATATATACATATGGCGCAATAGCGGCGCCCACAGAGTTAGTTCACTGATAACACTGGCGCAATAGCGGCGTCTACGGCGTGTTGAGGGTTAAGTAGAGCGGTGATGCAAATGAGTAAACTAACGATTCGAAGTCAGCGCATACGTCTCCTCAAGGAACCGTTCGCGTCTAATCGTCGTCAATTAACCCTTTGCACTCGGCGATTTTTTAGCTACAGAAGAGTAGAAATTCACAGATTTTCTGTTATTTCCTTGAATAGTAAATAAAGACCCGTATAATAATTGACACGTAGAATTATTCAATTTCAATACCTCGCGTATCGTTTTATTATCTCAAATTTGATATATCAATTAACCATATTCCGTGCCGTGTGTGGCGTATACGACCATCGCTGTAGTTTCCGTCCAGGCCATTTGGAATTCTTATTGAAAAACGATGAATTCTTAAGAAATTTATCATATAATTAAATATAGACAACTTCACACCACGTGGGCAGCGATTATCGTAGCGTGGTCATTTTTGTTTAAAAAGAGTTTGCCTTGAAATTAAGAAAAAAAGAAAGTAAATTTGATTTAGCTAGAAAACGCTGCAAAATTTGCTATGAAAGTAATGTTAAAAAGTTTGACTCTAAATTAAAAGATAAAGCTCTATAACCGTAGGACGATCTACCTTCACATTCATACCGTGAAATAAGATGTCCATTGCCAATCTTGTCCAGCGGATGTGCTCCCGGAATACCTGGTCTGGCTATCGGAATCAGAGAATAGTAGATGCTATTGTCTTAGCCGCTCCACTCTCAGCGAACGTGGCAAAGGTCTCAACGGTTTGACCCGAGATCTTCTAATTCATGCACGGAACAAAGGTGCCCGTCTATATTATGTATACTAATGTGCTTCTCTTGTCACGAAGTAATACTCCCGATGCAGCGGCTGAAGTTCGCGGAAGGTAAGGCCTTCAGTAAAACGTTTGACTTTACGCTAATTGGTGACGATATAAAACGGTTGGACGCACTACACTAATATTGAAACCTTGAATTATGGTGTCTATTGGCAATACTGTTCAGCGGATTTTCTCCCGGAATACCTGGTTTGTCTCTCCAATTCACAGGATGGGTGACACTATTGACTTAGCCATTCGAATATTATGAATGGCGGTATCGTTCTCGAACTGTTTACCCTCGATCTTCTAATTCCGACATGACGTTTTGGGGCCCGTCACTGAAATGAATACTAATTTCTTTCTCTGAACACATAATTGCACTCTCGGTGCAGCGGGAGATTTTCGCGGAAGGTAAGGCCTTTGATAAAACGTTTGAACATATACGAATTGGTAATGCTCTCGAAAGGTTTGGTGCTCTACTTTAATATACAAGCCGTGAAATAAGGTGCCAATTCCCAATACTGTACAGGGAATTTACTCCCGGAATACCTCATTTGACTCTTGGAATCTTAGAACGGGTAAAGCTGTCTACTTGGCCCTTCGTCTCTCAAAGAAGGAGGTATCGTTCTTGAACGGTTTGACATATCGATAGTCCTATTCATACATGAAGATAAGGTGCCCGTCACATATATTTATTCAAATTTCTTCCTCTGATCACCATGTTATA
>NIJG01000599.1:15379-27765 GCA_002201625.1 Euglossa dilemma | reverse complement strand
TCTCATGATCAGTCCATCGCGTGTTTGGAATGTTGTTCATTGCGTTGTGGCTGGCGGAATTGTGTTGGTGGAAATCGTAGTGTTCGACGTCCTTGTCTCGTCTGGGTTCGAAGATTCTGAAGCACGGGGCGTGGAAGGTTGCGAAGATGCTTCTGGTGAATTATGCGCGCTGAATGGCAGGACGGAAATTGGATTGCGAGAAAGTGCGTCGGCGTTGCGATTGGTTTTCCCGCTTTTGTATACTATCTTGTATTCGTACTCGGCCAATTTCAACCTCAAACGCAGTAGTCGGGACGTCGGTTCCTGTGCTGAGTTCATCCACACTAATGGCTGGTGGTCTCGTATTAGTAATCACTGCCTTGTTACGTTGAATGGTATGTTAAAATCCGGATAGGCAAGGACGGGTTCAGTACATATGGCATGTCGAAATCGATCGAATGCTGTTTGTTGGGATGTAGTGCAATTAAATTTAACTCCCTTTTTCAATAGCTCCGTCAATGGTTTCGTAATGCCCGAGAATTTGCGAATGAAGCGACGGCAATAGCCCGCCAGGCCGAGGAATTCGCGCACGTTTATTGTATTTTCGCGCGGAGAGGAAATTATGAACTGCCGTTACTTTATTCGTACAGGGGTGAACTCCTTTTTCCGAAATCACGTGTACGTGGTAAGCTACTTCTTGATATAGAAAACTACACTTGGTAGGTTCCAGCGTAAGGTCTTCGGCTCTAAGTCGGATTGCTAACTTTTTGAATTTTATTTCGTGCTCCCTGAGCGAACTAGAATTACTATATCGTCTAAATAAACGAATAGCTCGTTGCCCTGCAAGCTTGATATCACGCTATTCATGAGACGTTGGAAGGTCGCAGGCGCGTTTCGAAGACCGAAAGGCATGCGATTAAATTGATAATGCCCAAATGGCGTAGAGAAGGCAGTTTTCTCGGTATCGTCAGTATTCATGGGGACTTGGTGGAACCCGCTCATCAAATCGAAAGCGCTAATGTATTTATCGCTACCTAGTTGGTCGTGGATTCCGGAAATGTTGGAGAACGGGAAGGCGTCCGGAATCGTCTTTTCGTTTAATGCCAGGTAGTCGATGACCATACGCCAACGTTTGTTTCCACTGGCGTCCGGCTTTTTCGGGACGATCCAGAGTGGGTGTTGTAGGGTGAGGTGGAGGGTGATACTGTGTCGTAGTCGATTAATTCTTTCTTCTGCCGGTCTATTTCCTGTCGTGCAGTGCGGACAACTTGTACTTCACCATATTCACTAATCTTATGTTATCACAATATTCTTATTCCTATGTTTTCATGCTTCCATACTTTATTACGCTATGTATTCTTGTGCCATTACAAACATATTTTAGATTAACAGTTTATTAGTACATTGATTCTAACACTCTACGATATTACAATACACTTCATTATTAATGGTTTATAACATATGGGTTTATTCCTATGTGTTTTTATTGGTATGTAATCTTATTTCTACTGGATTGTAATGTGTCTTATTATCTAACCTAACATCTCGTCGTGACGTAATACGTCGGGAGACGTGACACACCTGTTACAAATCGTGCGTGATTTTCGTTTGGGACCATTACTCTTTCTGCTGCACACCACGCAAACTCTTTCCAGTTTTCCTGAAAGTTTTCGTACGCCTATGCGGGCACATTTGTGGATGTTTCAGGCAATGGTGTGTCGTGTGCTATCCTCTTTACTGCCATCCATTCTGTGGTTATCGACTGAATAATATCAGTTAGAAATTCAAGTCGTGTTTTGATTCTGCCGTCTGTATTTTGCTGATATAGGATGTAGGCATTCAACACTATTCGGGAGAAAATGGAAAAAACTTTTTCCAATATTTGGTAGCTTGTCTTTCATCCTAATACGAGTACAACATCATGTCTGACGTGCCTACGCCTCCCATACGTTTATTATATTCCCCCACAATTGCTGGTTTCACTACCTGTATCTGTGCATTTCTTTTTCTAATTGTAGTTGTTTTATTCTGAGCCTTTTCATATGCGGGCAAGAGTAAAACATTTTCTTCTGTGATTTTTTTCCCTGTATGCTAGTAATATTAATATTTCGTTGCTTCGGGCCTACTTAGATGCGGCTTCTTGCAATTTCGGCTTCATAAAGGGTGGAATATATTTCCTGTTACTGTGGTTTGTGCCAGTCAGGTATGTCCCTTTTTCATATTGTGCCCAAGCTAATGAAAGGCTTGTAAAAAAATTGTCTGCGACCACGTGATACCAACTCACAAAACAGTTGCACATATTCAATTATTTATGAATCACGACGTACCATGACTATTCTTCCTTATTTCTTCTTTATTTGTTTGATCTGTGGCTCCTCTATAGCTAGAAAATGATAAGCAGTAATGGGTAACTGAATCGGTCAGCATCCAAAACTTTATACTGGTTTGTTGACCAATAACCGATTTGTCTCACTCCTCAATAAGCTCAATAATTCTTCCGCAAAAAATAAATCGAAGTACGCCCTGGGAATGGAATTTCTTACTGGCATATGTTTAGGTCCAGCAATTTCCATAAATTCTGGCCGAGGCTTATGTTCGCTGTCATTGGCCACGGTAACTTCACGGAAATTTCTCAGCGCTTCCTCACTATCGTTTTCCTCAAAATCTGCTTCCCTATCACTCGTTTCACTATCACTCGTTTCACTATCACTGTATATTCTACGTGGGTGCTGACTTCTTGATACCACGATTTCGTCATCGTCACTGTGTGATAGATCGATCTGAGCAACCATTCAGACTAATTCCGCGACATTCATGACGGTGTATTTTTTATAAAATGGTTGGTGGTGAAATTTTCGAAATCCTATCTTGCTAATCGTCAAAAACAACAATGTACATTTCAGCTACGGTAGTGCCTTTCCTGGTATCCAAGGGCATAAAGTGTTTAAAGGTTTGTGATGTATTACAATCGGTGTCATTGGCATCATGTTGTATTGGCTCCGATTCCGATGTGTGCTGCACATATTACTCCGTCGTCTTTTAGGCAGGTTAAAATTTTCATGTTCTTCGGTATCGGTTAGTCCATTTTCGAACAACACAATGATTTCGATATGCTTCCAATGGCATTGATGAAACGTTTCGTTCGTTTTGGTAAAGGAACGCGACGTTTACATATTTTATTTCTGAATTTCTTTTAAATCGAGTAGGGTGGATAAGTTTATCTCTTTGTTACACGTGCAGCTTGCTTCCAGTGTTTCGGCTGTTATATGCGAGTGATCTGAGGGTCAGCACGCCTATTGATAGATGTTGGTTCTTCTATTGTAATTTAATTGTATCAAGTATCAATATAACGAATACATATCTGCATGCATATAGAGGCAAATTCTGGTTTGCGAACCAGTAGATACCATATCCAAATCATTTCATATGTCTTTTCAATACGAAGGCTAATTTAATTAACATTGAACGAAATTAATTAACGATTGCCTCGTGTAAAGGGATTCCAATATACTAACAACCAGGCAATCAGGAGTAGATCTGTTGGTTCTGGATTCACTTTGTTCACAATTCGAAATACCATTACCATTTTCAGGAAGTAGCAAACACTTTATGACGCAATTTGGAAATATTCGTGTATAATTTTTGCATGACCCTGACTTGATAGAGTTTCTCCCCCTCGCCGCCAGATAGATTTTTAATCTCTAACCCAACTTTCTCGAAAATCCTCAGTCAACTCTCCAAATCTTATATATACAATGCCTGCAGAAGCCTAGGTGAAGACTAATAGGATTCCCGTTTCAGACAGAGCCGGTAACGTAGCCTTCCCGAGAGCCAACCCTGTCTTCTCCTTTCATCCCTTTTATCGCTACCAGAACGCATCAACTACTTACTTACAGTACTTGCTGACATATTATTTGCACATATTACTCTTCTACTATTACTTCACGCAATATCGTTAATATTAAGCCAGGAAGAAAGTTTCGAAAGACCTAGTTATCATTAACATAATATATTTCCTTTGTGTTTTATAGTTTAACATAGCGTCCAATGAAGTTTGGTAATTATTTAGCTCTCCATCTTCAATAGTTTTGATAATCTCTAAATATATTACAGAGATGATGATTTGGAATATTTTTTTGGATTTGTATACATGTACATAGTACTTACATACATAATCCATTATGAAGACAAAGTGATTAACTCCATTTATCGAACATATCAAAATTTTTACGCTAAAACGCTAATTTATGCTAAATGTCTTTGATAATTATGGTCAACCCTACAATATGACGAAACATTTTTGTTTTGAAAGCAATCATTCAGAAATAATACATTTGGTTTGAGTTTATAATATAACATTTAAAGCTATTATATTTTGGTATATAATATTGAATTGATTGAAGAAGTGTTCTCAAGTGTAACACAAATATGTCCATCCTCTCTTTGAAAAATTCTTATGGTAAGATAATGAGTATCAATTGTATAGAGGAATGTTCAATAACGATACCCTTAGCTGTGGTGGTAAAACGAAAAAACGAAGCAAGAAGAGGAAAAACTATTGTTTCTTCAAGGTGACATCATACGCGATGATTAATAATAAAAATATCAACAACAACAATAACAATAATAATAATAATAATGATAATAATAATAATAATATTATGATGACGATTATAATAATAATATAATGACGATGTTTCTAAAATAGCATTAAAGAATAAAAGAACAGCCAGATTGACAAACTTTAATTATGTCCATACCAATAAATATCCTTCTTTCAATGCTGAAGAGGATATATAGGTATGCTCCTCGATGACAGTGACAAAGATCACCTGCCAAGTCTTTCAATAGAAATGTTAATCATTTGGACAAAGAATAGTTAATTGCGTCCGTGCTGGCATATGTTGCCTCACTTGGTCGCGCTACTATCCGTACGTTGATCTTGGTCATCGTCTTCGGCTAATAGCGATCACCGTCTGTGATCACAGGAATATAAACGGAGTTCAACAGCAGTGTGGATGTAAACGCGCTGCGATTTCTTCTCACGAAAGCATCGTACACAAAAATGAAAACACGGATCGGCGACTGACATCGACCTTCGAACTATACTGTAATAAAAACCAACATCGAGACTGTAAGCAAGGACTCTCGCTGTCTAGAATATGGTGATACGTGAATATACTGTACTAAGACCTATACTTTGAAACACTGACGGACTGGCGCAATGCAAACATGAAATACAACTGTTCTTATGTGTGCAAGTAATTGACACCTTACCGGTCTCGGAGCCAAACTTGGGAAACGAAAATCACGTTAATAGTTATAAAATGCAGTTCGTCGATACTGTTTATGGTAGTGCCATGATTATAAGGAGAAATATAATGTTAGATGACATAGCGAAATATGATGGAACGTATTTACGGGTTTTATAGATTAAAATAAAACTATGTACCTATCCATTGGATATTTGACCTCTCTGCTATCGCTCTAAAATTTACAACTGCAACGGTAATACAGGCACAAAGAAATCGGTTCATGACAAGTTTGAGATTGGAACATTGGAAATTAATAAAATCATACTTGGTAAAGCACTGAAACCCAGCTAGTCTATCGAAGGCATCCGCCGAAATGGAACGTGCAGTACAGGATATAACGGAACATCTGTGGCATGCAACATAGGTTGCCAAACCACAAACGTTCGCCGTTCAAATTTTACACTGAAAATACGTTAATGAAAATGTCCTCGAGAAACGTACTGCCAGACGTAAGTGACAACTCAACAGGCACCCAAGCGATAAGTATTCACGGATGAGATATTGACCTGGCAACTAAAGAATTTACTTACTAAATTCAGAAATGATAATATAGAGCGGAACATCTGAAACCTTGTTTCACCCTCGAAGTCCAACACGTTATGGAAAGCCAGGAAAAAGGTCAAGATACAGACAGAATATAGTCGGAAAATAGAATAGATCTTGGGCAATTGAAGATGGGGGTAAGCAAGATTTTGCAAGGCATCTAGCACGCACGTTTGTACCTACCTCTTGAAATTTCAACTACTAGCCAAGACTTTACGACCATAACATATTGCCTGAATTTAACAACGTTTGTAAGCCTGTTTTATATTCCTCACCGTGAGAAATCGGGATCGAGATTAATCCATATAATAAGAGAATTATAATAAACAGTTGCCCGAAAAAGCTTTAGTCGCTGCAATACAAATATATAACGCAGTTACTAGATTGCAGTAATTTACCATTCAAGGAAAGTTTGAAATAATCATAGTAATACCCAGGTCCCGAAAACCACGGCGTGCATTATACGCACTTTGCACCTTGCAGGTCTTTATCGTTCCTATCCATTTTTTCAATATTATTAGGAATGGGAACCCCGAAGAAGCTCGCTGTAATTATGGTTAGCAATGATAAATGACAGAAATATCATTTACCACATTGTTTCTACAAGATTCCTATATCATATTTGTTCGAATGTCATTTCATAGTTAAGTACAGTGGAAGCTATTCACGTATCCCGAAAATTGTTGTTGTTGTCGCTCAATTGAGTATAAACAGCCGTCCTTTTTCAATCTGAAGACATAATAACAAGTATATTCGCGGACGATACAGCAGTTCATCGATACTGGAAGATCCAAGCAGAGCAGCGAAGTTCTTAGAGAACTACGTGAAATAAGTAACTGGACGAGAAAATGGAAACTGAAGATTAATGCAAGTAATGCGACGGTATGTCATTTACTGGGAGCAATAACTCCTGTACTCTGATTCAATAGTCACGTGATCAATAATGGCGTAAATCTGAAGAAATTGAAAGAATTTTGTAAAGTATCGTGGCATCAATTGCACCGGAGTTGATGGAATTTCACTGAGATTACATACTCGCAACTGTTTATATTTTGGATCTTTACAAGTTCGTTGTCGTCGTATGAAAATGGAAAGAATAATATAAAAAACGAAAGAAAAAAATATTTGGCTAAAAAAAATAGGATTCGAGTCATTTTTCAACTAGCAATTTCCATAACCACTTGCGCTGGCAAAAATTCACCGACGCGTGTACCAGAATGGTCCAGTGTAACTCGCTGGGAGGAGTCACAAAGTGTTTGATGCCTCACTTTTGCTTTCTACTTTACTTTTTGCGTTGGATTAAATATTGATAAGTGCACACTATGTAGTGCAATAATGATCTGTGCTCTGGCAACAATGCCACCTGACGTGCCACGCACGTCGTTTTCGTGTCTGTATCAATCGCACGACGACGTACATACCACGTCGTTGTCGATTTTGTGACATTCTGTGATAGATTGTAATGTTTACTTGTGTTTTAGCGAAGTGGAAAAAGGAATGAAGCTTGCTGAGAATAATAGTTCGGCACAGCTTAATTACTTAGATTACTCATCGACAATCTCTGCTAGCGTTTCATGCGAGTAACTTCTAATTCATAGCATCATAATTAAAAAATCAAATGGATATTGTATACTAGCAGCGTTTCCGGAGTTTCTTCATAATTGAGAAATGGAAAATACCATGAGCTGTATAATGAATGGTTTATGCGAAGTATCGTCTCTCGATAGTTTCACATTTTTTCCAATATTTCTGGCAATACACAAATACCGCGACGATGAGACACGGGACGAGACTTTGGATCGAAACCGTTTATCCAACCAATTATGCACTTTTTCGAAATTGGTCAACTGTATCCCAGACAAACCATGCGCCATCGACCGACCCATAGTCGATAACCTTTGTCGATAATAAAACTCCTATTTTTTCTGCCATTTAGTTAGGTATTGGTGACGTGTGAATTCAGTTTTCTTCAAGTTTCTAACTGTGAACGACAATCCTTTGCGTGCGTTTTTTGAAGGTCACGTCACGAGTGCTGCGTCAGCATCGCGTTTTAAACCCGTGCTTTTGCGTATTCACCCAAAATGACTAATAATTTCTCCTGCTACCGTTTCTAAATATATGGGCGAATCAAAATTATTCGTCAAAACGTGGGTTTCGCATTATTAAAAAGCGGAAGCAGTCGGTGATCTTTCGAATCGTGGCATAAAACTGAGGATTAGGGATTAAGACGGCAAACGGATATTTTATTTACTTTCTATGAATCCTGAACCACCTCTGACTGAGGGACAGAAACTATATCCTATGTAGACACTATCGAGCGTCATCATCAGGCTGTCGGTATAAAATGGCGAAGCACAATGAAGAAATCGCTATTGACGGAAAAACACATATGGCATCGACTGGCATTGGCGAAGCTAAATATTGACCGGGAGTGGAGTAATGACATATTTGTTGACGAAACATCTTCTTGTGCACTTACAATGCTACAAGATGCTTGGTCAATTATACAGACAACAATATGGTCCAACGAACTCTATATCTCGCAGTAAAGGTACACCAGTGGAGCTATTCTCGTAGGAAGGATTCGGTACTCTGTATCTACCGCCAATTTGAATGCCGACAGAATGTTTAAAATTTACGAAAAGGCTTTGTTCTTATCTGCCAAACGTTGGTTCACGAAGGAAATATGGAGGACAACGAATCGAAAAATCGGAGACACTGTTATCAATGAAAAACAATGTCTGGCATCAATAGGCAGATGTTGCCGCACAGTCGCACTTTGCCAATCCCAGAGAAAATGTTTGGGAATTCATAAACTAGAGATATCGTGGAAGACTTGTCACCGCAGTATATAAGTTCGATGCGTCAAATTCGCCACATCTGGATGTTTCTTCAACAGGAATACGCAATAAACTTGTTGGAAGCTGGGTCAAAAAGATGTCAATCAAAATTATCGTTGTTCGTCGAATAGCGATTCAATCGAAGACAAAACGAAGCATTATCGTACTGCAGTTATCACTCGTTCGTGTCTCTCGCGTCTTATAGTACACGATTTTTTCTGGTCTCACCAAACGCAGAGTTTCTTTCTGCGTTTCCGAAGCGATTTCACCGTGCCCTCGATATTGAAAGTCACGATTTTAACATTTTAGCTACGTAATTAATATAAATTACAGTCGAGTACTTCGATTATGTTGAAACCTATACGTTGTATGTAATGGCGACAATTCTTAACCTGCGTTTTAAAGTGTTCGAATCTATGTTTCGATAATATCGAGAAAGAAACGCCGTTTATAAATTCTCGCGTGTCGAAAGCATCACCGGATAACACCATTCGACCAAACGTTGCGTCATCATTCTTGTTAGTCTTCGAATAGGTAATGTGTACTTCGGTCCGAGAAAAGAACTAGATAATTATATTCCACAAAGTTACATTGGCCGATGACTAAATCCACTGGAATATTGGAGAATGTACAGTACAAAGTATCCTAATTTACCAAGATTGGAAAAATTAATTTTGTCTTGATCTTTCACTGCTGCACCGTTTGAAGAGCGTCCAGTAAAAGACAGAAAATATAATAAAAGTTGATAAAAGTATGATAAAAATATGAACTCAATACAAGCATGGAGTATGGGAGAATAGATATTTCCAGCATTATTTCAATGTGTCTTAACAAATTTCTTTCTCACATTAAGCGTAGAATAGTTTTAAGTAATTACATTCAGGTATTCGGGTATCCTATAGAGTTTGATAGTATATTAACTTCCATCATAATTATACCACTCTATGCGCAATATATAAACTGAACTATTTTTTTTTTTTTTTTCAAATTTTGTCTTAATCGTAGATTATGTTGAACATTAATCTGTACATCTGGAGAAATACGTTAAAAAAAGTGTGTTTATAAAAGTAACGTTCCAGATTTTATTTAATTCGTGTCAATGAAATTGCGTGTATTAACTAGCGAATGTACGTATCATTACAAATGTACTTGATAAATTGAACATTCTCAGTGGAGGAATATGTAAGTATTTCGGGAACAAATTTCTTTTTAGAATTCTTCTTTATTGTTTGTAGCTGTTATTTCGTATAATATTCGTAAATAATTGCGAATATAAGTATGTATAATACCGTTTAGTGTCCATTTCATTATCATATATTGATATTGTAGGAAATGTTGGGTGGTTAAGAAGATTTTAAAAATAACAATAATGGTTATTTAAATAACAACTACAGTCTCAACTTATACTTCTCACGCTGACACTGACGACTGACTACAGAATACTGCGTTAAAACTGCTGAAGAACTGACTAAGAACAAGAGTTCTCTAGTATTTGTCCTTGCATTCCCGTTTAAACTTTTCATTCCGACCATCACATGACTGAATTTGTTATATCCGATGTCGATGTAATTACTCCGAAGGATTAATACGATGAGTAGCGTATAGAGAGAAGTAACTAGTCAATTACACATTAACAGGGAATATTAACATCAGCTGAGGTGAAAAAGTACACTTGTGCTTTTGCGCACAAGAAATATTGATTTATCTCCAACTTATTCCCGTTGTATTTTGACTTGTAAGTAAATAATAATAAAGTCATTCAAAGCAATCTTTATTCATTTCTGAATTTGTATAAAAATTATGTTTTATAATTCTCCTTCGTGTGATATTTTTCACAACACTCTCCAATATGTAGGCCAGGTGCATGTATCGCAAAAATAATTTGTTTGGTGTTTTCCACCCTTAATCTTTCTGCTTGAACATACAGTACAATCTTTTTACATTTTTGCAATGCCGCAATATATGCAGTCTTCTATTCAGTCTTTCATCCTTGTTAGAGGTCGAAGGTCTTCCTGGTATTGAATCTGCTCCGTCACGAAAATCACCTATCAGGTGAGCCACCAATTTTCGGACGACCATAAAATGTGACATAGGTTTTCTGCTCTCCCATCATGCTGACACCTCATATAAAATATAAACTATTTATTCCAGAAATGTCTAATCCCCAGGATAAAAGTTTTCGCCACCACTTGCATGATTTTCTCATAAAACAGTACGAAGTTGCTAATTGGTCAGCCTTATCCACACTTCCCATGTTCATATTATAATTTATAACAACGTTAGGTTTGATAATGTTGACGGTCCCAGCTTGTTTCTTCCTTCTTTCTATAATTGTCGTAACTGCTTATTATGGTGACTATTCTTTTATCTCTCCACGCTAATAGTAAAATATCGCCTGATCGGTAGGCAGCGACAGTATTATTTAGATTGGATTTCGTTATCTCTGTTCGATGGAGCACTGTATTAGTTCGTGAATAGGTCCCTTAGCACTGAGGCTCTTATAGGAAAAGTGAAATCTGCTACATGAATGCATACAGTATTCGATTCTTATAGTTCCTTGCTGTGGTGGCTGAGGGTGGACATACGAGGGCAAAGGGTTAATGCGTGTTAGTTTTTAAAATGTTCATTGGGATGCAAACAGGGATTGCGTTCACAGGTCTCACCGTAGAAAACTATTTGTTTATTTTTTATTGTTAGAGAAAATGCAACCAGTCCACGGATAAGGCACAGTCTAGAGCATTGGCTTATTCAGAGTAACGTAATACAACGCAATACAACGTAATACTGATCACGAATGCTCCAGGTAGAGCTTCTTTCACGCCAAGCTCGTCCAACATGAACATTTCTTGGAAATGTATCACGTAGGATCGGTGAGCACCAATAGCGGTCTCCGTCCGATATCCTATTTCGTGTTGTTAACAGCACCCTCCCCAAACGCATAATGTATCATATCTTCATGACTAAGTTTGTCCGGTCCGTACCTGTTATGATTAATAATCTTCAGAACAGCTATAATCATGGGTTTTCTGAAATTACTACATGGATTGTGACTATCAAACTCCGATATATCGCCATCTAAAGCGAGATGCCCATTCGAACCGGATACGATGAATGTACTCAAGTTATCAATGTAGTCGGGTCCGGAACCGCGATGAAAGCGATTGCCGTCATCGCCTGTCCAGGCGCATCCCCCTCAACTTGTTCCCCCGAAAATTTAACCTTTAATACATACAACTGCTTGTCCAAACCAATTCAGAGCTGGTTCTAGAAGGCCTTGGGGCCATCATGGGACCGGTGATGAAATGCACATGAGTCGCACTTCACTCATCGTGCCAAAAAATCCCCGTAGTGTCGCCACGCCTTGTTCGGATATGAAATATTCTTACAAATTTATCATACACGTCACTTGTCTTTGTCGATATCCTAAAAGTCACACTATTGATGGCCAGGATAGCATTAGCGCTAGGGAGACGGAGGAGAATTGATCCCATAAGCGTGACGAGACTAGACACCAATCCAATATTCCAGTATTCCATATAATTCAAATATTCCTGATTTCCTGTATTAGATCGACCTAGATATGAAATTTTTCTGTCGCTACAATTTGTAGTCGGTCATTTTCGTGATACACGATAACTATATTTCTCGAATCTAGATATAAATCTTCGAATTTTCCCCTTGGTGATTTTACGAATTCCATTTGCCGATT
>NIJG01000598.1:65006-78050 GCA_002201625.1 Euglossa dilemma | reverse complement strand
AAGCCACGCCTGCATATATTATAAATAAAATCAGAACCTTAACCGAATATAATTACACGAAATTCCGTAGAAAATCAAACGGATCAAAGATTCCAGAAAAGTTAGGAAACATCTTGTCGCAATTATCAAGAAATTAACCTGCGAGATCGGCAGATCTTCGTCCTTTAATTACACAAGCCACACGTGCATATATTGTAAACAAAATCCGAATCTCAACGGAATATAATTACACGGATCTCCGTAATAAATCAGATACAACAAATATTGCAGAAAAATCAGGAAACATCCTGTCATGATTACCAAGAAACAAACCTCCGAGGACAGCAGATCTTCGTCTCCTAATAAACGTTACACAATTCCCAAATACACGTGTTATAAATATAACCGTACCTTAACGGTGTATAATTACTCGGACTTCCGTGATAAATCAGACACAACAAATATTCTTGAAAAATCAGTAAACATCTTGTTATGATTGCCAAAAAACTAACCTGCTAGATCGCTACCAACGATGTTCAACGCATAATAAACGTTACATGAGCCACACGTGCGTATATTGTAAATAAATCCGAACCTTAACGGTGCATAATTACACGGAATTTCAGTGGAAAATTTGACACAGTAAAGATTTCAGAAAAATCTGGAAACATCCTGTCATGATTACCAAAAAACTAACCTGCGAGATCGGCGGAGCTTCCGCTCGATCAGCACCGGTCTTCTCCGAGGACTCCGTGGTTCCTGCTGGTAGATTATCGTCCTCCGAAATGCAGGATCATCGCCGTCCGACGAACGCGGCGCGGAAGCACAATATTATTTGCACGGGACGTCTCTCGTGATCCCGTCACCGGCCAGATCGTCCTGTCCTCGCATTAATGTCAGGAGGTTGAGTCTTCGACGCGGATAATTCCCGTGGGACTCTGTCGAGGACGTCTGATCGCCTCGCGGCGAGCATGATCCTGTCGTGAATAGAAATTCCAGCTGGCACCGTCGCGATTCGGATTCATCGCGCGTAGAATACAGAACCAGCGACGTTAAGCGATGATTCTCGCATTAATCGACGCTTTCAAGCTTCCGGATCTCGCTTGATTCTGGATTGAAGAAACGAGATAATTCGAACTGAAAGGATCACTGCGTCTCGCAGAGAACGATAGCTTTCTTCTTCTTTCAAAGCTTCGTTCTTGTTTTTATTTATAGGGTAATACGAGTAGATTCTTCTCTGAATCGCTTTGGAGTCGCATTGTTAGTTGTTAGTCGCATTTTGGAAGATTAAATCGAACTCTGAGTCAAGAATTCAACCGTTTCGAACGGAAAGGATCACTGTGGATCGCAGAGAAGTTCGAAAGCTTCGTCTTTCTTTCGATTTGCTTTGATAATCCTGATGGATTCTTCTCAGAATCGATATGATAGATTTGGAGTCACATACTCTCCCTTGGTAGTCGCATTTTGGGACAGTAAATCCACTTCAAAATCAAGGATTGTGAGTTTAAACGACTTGTTAGGTAATTAGAACACGTTTATGCGTTTCGAAGGGAAGAGATTATTGTGTTTCGCAGAAAAGTGCGAAAGCTTCGTCTTTCCTTCTATTTTCTGGGATAATTCGAAAGTGTTTATGCGTTTCGAACGGAAAAGATCACTGTGTCCCGCAAAGAAGTCTAAAAGCTTCCTTCTTCTTTCAAAGCTTCGTCCTTCTTTTTATTTATAGGAAAATCCGCGTAGATTCTTCTCAGAATCGCTGTGATAACTTTGAAGTCACACTCACCCTTGTTAGTCGCATTTTGGAACCAAAAATTCACTTCAAAATCAACGATTCGTAGTTTAAACGACTTGTTAGCTAATTCGAACGTGTTTATGCGTTTCGAACGGAAAATATCACTGTATCTCGCAGAGAAGTCCAAAAAACTTCCTTCTTCTTCGAAAGCTTCGTCGTTTCTTCTATTTGCTAGGATACTTCGTCTTGATTTATCTCAGAATCGCTGTGATAACTTTGGAAACACACTTTTTCTTGTTAGTCGCATTTCGGAACAATAAATCTACCTTAGAATTAACGGTTCGTAGTTTAAACGATTTCTTAGCTAATTAGAACGTGTTTATGCGTTTCGAACGGAAAAGATCACTGTATCTCGCAGAAAAGTGCAAAAAACTTCCTTCTACTTTTGAAGCTTCGTTTTTGCTTCTATTTTTTGGGGGATAAACCGCGTAGATTCTTTTCAGAATCGTTGTGATAGTTTTGGTGTCACACTCTCCCTTGTTAGTCGTATTTTCGAACCAAAAATTCACCTCAAATTGAAGGATTCGTAGTTTAAACGATTTCTTAGCTAATTAGAACGTGTTTATGCGTTTCGAACGGAAAAGTTCACTGTGACTCGCAGAAAAGTGCAAAAAACTTCCTTCTACTTTCTTTCGATTTGCTCTGATAATTCTGATAGATTCTTCTCAGAATCGCTCTGATAGCTTTGGAGTCATACTCTTGTTAGTCACATTTCGGAACAGAAAATCTATCTTAAAATCAACGATTCGTAGTTTAAACAACGTGTTTATGCTTTTCGATCGGAAAGGACTAGTGTGTATCGCAGAAAAATACGAAAAGCTTCCTTTTTCTTTCAAAGCTTCGTCTTTCCTTCAATTTTCTAGAATAAACCTGACAAATTCTACTCAGAATCGCTCTAATAACTTTGGAGTTACATTCTTTCTTATTAGTCACATTTCGGAACAAAATATCCACCTCAGAATCAAGATTTTAATCATTCAAACAACTTGTTAGCTAATTCGAACGTGTTTATGCGTTTCAAACAGAAAGAATCACTGTGTTTCCCAAAAAGCACCTTCTTCCTTCCTTTTATTTACTAGAATAATCCTGACAAATTCTTCTCAGAATCTCTTTAATAGCTTCAAAGTCACATTCTCCTTAGTCTATCACATTTCGGAACACAAAATCCACCTCAAAATCAATAATTCATTCATTTAAACGACTTGTTAGCTAATTCGAACGGGATTATGCGTTCCAAACGGAAAGGATCACAGTGTTTCGCAGGGAACAACTTTTTCTTTCGAAGTTTCGTCTTTCCTTCTATTCGATAGAATAATTCTGATAGATTCTACTCATAATCGCTCTAATAACTTTGGAGTTACACTCTTTCTTATTAGTCACATTTCGGAACAAAATATCGACCTCAGAATCAATAATTCAACCATTTAAACGACTTATTAGTTAATTCTAACGTGTTTATGCGTTTCAAACGGAAAGGACCATTGTGTCTCTCAAAGAACAGCTTCTTCTTCCAAAGCTTCGTCTTTCTTACTATTTTCTAGGATAATCTTGATAGATTCTTCTCAGAATCACTCTGAAATCTTTTGAGTCACATACTCTCCTTTGATAGTCGCATTTCGGAACAAAATATCCACCTCAGAATCAAGATTTCAATCATTCAAACAACTTGTTAGCTAATTCGAACGTGTTAATACGTTTCGAACACAAAGAATCACTGTGTCTCTCAAAAAACAACTTCTTCCTTCCTTCTATTTATTCGAATAATCGCGATAAATTCTTCTCAGAATCGCTCTGATAACTTCGGAGTCACATACTATCCTTTGTTAGTCTCATTTCGGAACACAAAATCCACCTCAGAATCAAGATTTCAATCATTCAAACAACTTGTTAGCTAATTCGAACGTGTTAATACGTTTCGAACGGAAAGGATCACAATGTTTCTCAAAGAACAACTTCTTCTTCCAAAGCTTCGTCTTTTCTTCTATTCGAAAGTATACTTCGCCTATATTCTTCTCAGAATCGCTGTGATAGCTTTGGAAACACACTTTTTCTTGTTAGTCGCATTTCGGAACAATAAATCTACCATAGAATTAACGATTCGAAGTTTAAACGACTCGTTAGCTAATTCGAACGTGTTTATGCGTTTCGAAAGGAAAGGATCACAATGTCTCTCAAAAAACAACTTCTTCTTTCAAAGCTTCGTCTTTTCTTCTATTCGAAAGTATACTTCGTCTAGATTCTTCTCAGAATCGCTGTGATAGCTTTGGAAACACACTTTTTCTTGTTAGTCGCATTTCGGAACAATAAATCTACCATAGAATTAACGATTCGTAGTTTAAACGACTCGTTAGCTAATTCGAACGTGTTTATGAAGGACGGAGAAGATTTCAGATGCTCGACTCTCATCTAACGATTGATAAGAAGACTTCTGTTTTACTCCTTCGATCCTAACAAGGCGTGACGAGGATTTAAAATTTCCACTTAATTGAGCAATAAAATCAAATTACCGCGTTAATTTCCCTCTTTCGATCCAGTTTTCCTCGCTGCGGACTTTTTTCAATCGATTCCTCCTTTTGTTTATTAAGACCTTTCTGCAATTATTCCTTCTTCTTGTCGGACACTGTGGTTAACAGAGTGGCTCTGGATCAACGATTGTCAGCGTTCGCTTTGGGACACATTCGGGTTAAACCTAGCAGAAGCGAATGGAATTAACAGGCACAAAGACTATTCGAATCCTACGAGTCCTCGCGTATTGTGTCTCCGCGGATGCTATCAGCAAATGAAGCACCTGTAAAGGACTCCATTAAATTTCGTACAGAGCTGCGGATCAGCGATGAGATAATCGGTTTAACGCCACCTTTTCACTCGGATGAAACGCGAGCCTTTGAATTATTCTTCTGTACTCTCGATGGATAAATTGAGGTGAAAAAAAGTGATTTAGAGGTGGTGGTGGAGATATCAGTTCTCTTTGGTTCTTATAACGTGCAGTTGGTTTGAAATTTGGTTGGTTTACTGGCTTCGGAAATTTGGTGGTGTGATTATGTTTATTGTGGACCAAATTCAGTTTTAATTTGGATTTTATGATGTTTCAAAGAGTGGTAAGAATGAAGAGACCACGAGATTTCACGACACGTGTCTTTGGTTAGGAATTTGATGGTTTGATGTCGTTTGTCGTGGAAGAAATTGCGTTTTAACTCGGATTTTAACTAGAATTTTAAGATCTTTCATGAATTGACAAGAATTGAAAGTACGCGGTTTCACGAGTCCTCTTCGTTTCTTGTCTTTGGTTAAAAATTCGCTTTGGTTTTGAATCTCTTTGGTTACAAATTTGCTTTGGTTTTGAATCTCTTTGGTTAAAAATTTGCTTTGATTTTGAGTCTTCGGTAACAAATTTGCTTTGGTTTTGAGTCCTTGGTTATAAATTTGCTTTGGTTTTGAATTTCTTTGGTTAGAAATTTTCTTTGGTTTTGAGCCTTTGGTTACAAATTTGCTTTGGTTTTGAGTCCTTGTTTACAAATTTGATTTAGTTTCGTATCTTTGGTTAGAAGTTTGATCGTTTGACTTTGTTTGTCTCGGACGAAATTACGTTTTAACTCAGATTTGAAAATTCTTCACGTAGTGATAAGAATTGAGACCACGAGGTTCCACGACACGTGTCTTTGGTTGGAAATTTGATCATTTGACTCCGTTTATTGTGGATGAAATTACGTTTTAATTCGGATTTTAAAATTTTTTACATATTCACAAGAATCGCGACCACACGGCTCTTATGAATCTTCTTCGTTTCTTGTCTTTGGTTACAAATTTGATTTGGTTTCGTGTCTTTGGTTGGAAATTTGATCGTTTGACTCCGTTTATCGTTGACGAAATTACGTTTTAACTCTGATTTTAACTCGGATCTTAAAATCCTTCACGTAATGACAACAATCGGGATAACTCGTCTTCTATGACTCTTCTTCGTTTCTTCTGTTTGGCTACAAATTTATTTTGGTTTCGTGTCTTTGGTCAGAAATTTGACCGTTTGACTGCGTTTATCGTTGACAATATTACGTTTTAACTCAAATTTTCAAACCTTTCACGTAGTGGTAAGAAGTCTTCTTCGTTTCTTATCTTTAGTTACAAATTCTTTTTGATTTCGTGTCTTTCGTCAGAAATTTGACCGTTTGACTGCGTTTATCGTTGACAAAATTACGTTTTAATTCAAATTTACAAACCTTTCACGTATTCACAAGAATCGCAACCACGCAGCTCTTATGAATCTTCTTCGTTTCTTGTCTTTGGTTACAAATTTGCATTAATTTCGTGTCCTTAATTACAAATTTCACTGTTTAACACCGTTTATCTCGAACGAAATTACGTTTTAACTCAAATTTTCAAACCTTTCACGCATTGGTAAGAAGTCTTCTTCGTTTCTTATCTTTAGTTACAAATTTTGCTTTGATTACAAATTTCACTGACTCCGTTTTTCGAGCATGAAATTACGTTTTAATTCGGATTTCGACTCGGATTTTAAAACCTTTTAATTATTGGTAATAATCACGACCACGCGGTTCCACGAATCCTCTTCGTTTCTTGTCTTTGGTTACAAATTTGCTTTGATTTCGTGTCTTTAATTACAAATTTGACCATTTCACACCGTTTATCGTATACAAAATTACATTTTTTATTACATTAATTCTTTCTTCTCGTGTTTACGTTATCGCAAGCTCGAAAGTTCCTCGTTCTACGATCCTACGCGAAATTAATATCGCGCATTACAGCAGAAAAGAATCGTTAAACTTCTTTCGTGATCCTCGAAAAGTTTCCACGCGATATTTATCGCAATGCTCCGTTCGAAATATTTCTCGAAGCTCGTTTAGAACTCGCAACGAACTTCAGCCTTTTCACAGGCTCTTTACATCCGGTCTCGGGTTTCGTACACAAAAGCTCGGACCATCGAGAGCACCTGTTGCCGGGATCGTTGGTCGAAACACCGACTTTCTTTGGAAATCAGTCACGTGTCTCGGTTATCAATCGCCATCCTTCGAGGCCTGGTTATAAAAATTCGTAGGATTTTATCTCTAGTTGCGAAATATTTCGATGCACGTAAGAAAATGGTTGATTGGAAAATGTTAATACTCCTCGGGCTACATTCGAGATAAAAGAAACAAGTGGTTCGATGAAACATGTGCTACACGGGTAAACAAAGTTGTTGAGAATTGAATGAGGATTGGTGATCCTCGAATTTTAAATTATTACGTTTCGTTAATGTTTTCAAAGCTGAGAATTATGAATTATCGCGGAGGACGGAAATTTTTGACGAATTTTCACTCGTTTTGTTTCGTTTCGTCAACGTTTTCAAAGGTAAGAATTATGAATTACCGCGGAAGACGGAAATCTTTGACGAATTTTCACTTGGTCCGTTTCGTTTCTTTAATGTTTCCAAAGTTGAGAATGGTAAATTATAGTGAAATTCGGCACATGAGGAAGACGGAAATTTTTGTCGAATTTTCACTCGTTTCGTTTCTTTTCGTCAACGTTTTCAAAGGTAAGAATTATGAATTATCGCGGAGGATGAAATCTTTGACGAATTTTCACTTGGTCCGTTTCTTTTCGTCAACGTTTCCAAAGCTGAAAATTATGAATTATCGCAAATGACGGAAATCTTTGATAAATTTTCACTCGTATCGTTTCGTTTCGTCAACGTTTTCAAAGCTGAGAATAATAAATTATCGCGGAATTCTGCATATGCGGAAGAAGGAAATACTCTTTGAATTTTCACTCGTTTCGTTTCGTCAACGTTTCCAGAGTTGATAATCATGAATTATTGCATAATTCGACACATGCGGATGACGGAAATCTTTGACGAATTTTCACTTGTTTTGTTTCGTTTCGTCAACGTTTTCAAAGCTGAGAATTATAAATTATTGCGAAATTCGACACATGCGAAAGACAGAAACCTTCGTCGAATTTTCACTCGTTCTATTTCGATTCGTCAACGACTTTAAATCGGAGAATCGCGGAATTCGACACATGCGGAAGACGGAAATCTTTGATGAATTTTCACTTGTTTTGTTTCGTTTCGTCAACGTTTTCAAAGCTGAGAATTATAAATTATTGCGAAATTCGACACATGCGGAAGACGGAAATCTTCGTCGAATTTTCACACGTTTCGTTTCTTTTCGTCAACGTTTTCAGAGCTGAGAATTATAAATTATTGCATAATTCGACACATGCGGATGACAGAAATCTTCGTTGAATTTCCACTCGTTTCGTTTCGTTTCGTCAACGTTTTCAAAGCTGAGAATAATAAATTATTGCATAATTCGACACACGTGGATAACAGAAATCTTCGTCGAATTTCCACTCGTTTCGTTTCGTTTCGTCAACGTTTTCAAAGCTGAGAATAATAAATTATTGCATAATTCGACACACGTGGATAACAGAAATCTTCGTCGAATTTTCACTCGTTCGTTTCGTTTCGTCAACGTTTCCAGAGCTGAGAATTATAAATTATCGCAGACGAGGGAAATCTCCATCGAATTTTCACTCGTTTCACTTCGTCAACGTTTCCAAAGCTGAGGATCGTGAGAATTCAACCATGAAGCACAGGTAAACAAACTCGACGAGACCCGGTTGAAGATTGGTGATCCTCGAATTCCCACTCGTTTCGTTTCGTCAACGTTTCCACAACGGAGAATCGCGAGTTATCGCGAAATTCGACACACGTGGATAACAGAAATCTTCGTTAAATTTCCACTCGTTTCGTTTCGTTTCGTCAACGTTTCCAGAGCTGAGAATCGAGAAAATTGGGGAATTCGAAACAGGCTTCGTTTCATCAACGTTTCCAAATCGGAGAATCACGAAATTTCGACCATGCGACAAAGGTAAACAAACTTGAAGAGTATCAGTTGAGATCAGAGATCTTCAATCAAATTTCCACTCGTTTCGTTTCGTCAACGTTTACACAATGAAGAATCGCTAGAATCGTAGAATTCGACACACGCTTCGTTTTGTCAACGTTTTCGCAACAGAAAATCGTGAGTTATCGCTGAATTCGACACACACGGAAGACGGTATTCCTTTTCAAAATTTCCAATTGTTTCGTTTTGTCAATGTTTCTAAATTGGAGAATCGCGAAAATTCGATCATGCGACAAAGGTAAACAAACTCAACGAGAACCGGTTTAAGATCGAATTTCCACTCGTTTCCTTTTGTCAACGTTTCCAAAGCTGGGAATCACGAGTTATCGCAGAATTCGACACACGTGGAAGATGATAATCCTCATCGAATTTCCACTCGTTTCGTCAATCGCGAGAATTGCGGAATTCGACACACGTGGATGACGTTAATCCTTTTCGAATTTCCACTTATTTTCATTCGTCAACGATTCCACAACAGAGAATCACATGTTATCGCGGAATTAGACACACTTGAAAGACCGTAATCCTTTTCGAATTTCCACTTTTTACCTTTTGTCAACGATTCCACAACGGAGAATCGCTTAATTCGACATTCCACAGCGAAGAATCTCAAGTTATCGCGGAATCGGACACACGCGGAAGACGGAAATTCTTTTCTCATTTGCACTCATTTCCTTAACCTTTCCAAGTCGAAGAATCGCGAGAATTCGACCTTGCAACACGGGTAAACAAAAACTCGACGAGAACCGTTGTTCCTCGTCGAATCTCCACAAGTTTCGTTTCGTCAACGTTTCCAAAGCTGAGAATCACGATTTGTCGCGGTACTCAACACACGTGGAAGACGGTAATCTTTGACGAATTTTCACTCGTTTCGTTTCGTTAACCTTTTCCACGGCAGAGAATTGTGAGAATCGGTGAATTCGACACACGCTTCGTTTCCTCAACTTTATCCACAACGAAGAATCGCGGNCACTCGTTTCGTTTCGTTTCGTCAACGTTTCCAGAGCTGAGAATCGAGAAAATTGGGGAATTCGAAACAGGCTTCGTTTCATCAACGTTTCCAAATCGGAGAATCACGAAATTTCGACCATGCGACAAAGGTAAACAAACTTGAAGAGTATCAGTTGAGATCAGAGATCTTCAATCAAATTTCCACTCGTTTCGTTTCGTCAACGTTTACACAATGAAGAATCGCTAGAATCGTAGAATTCGACACACGCTTCGTTTTGTCAACGTTTTCGCAACAGAAAATCGTGAGTTATCGCTGAATTCGACACACACGGAAGACGGTATTCCTTTTCAAAATTTCCAATTGTTTCGTTTTGTCAATGTTTCTAAATTGGAGAATCGCGAAAATTCGATCATGCGACAAAGGTAAACAAACTCAACGAGAACCGGTTTAAGATCGAATTTCCACTCGTTTCCTTTTGTCAACGTTTCCAAAGCTGGGAATCACGAGTTATCGCAGAATTCGACACACGTGGAAGATGATAATCCTCATCGAATTTCCACTCGTTTCGTCAATCGCGAGAATTGCGGAATTCGACACACGTGGATGACGTTAATCCTTTTCGAATTTCCACTTATTTTCATTCGTCAACGATTCCACAACAGAGAATCACATGTTATCGCGGAATTAGACACACTTGAAAGACCGTAATCCTTTTCGAATTTCCACTTTTTACCTTTTGTCAATGATTCCACAACGGAGAATCGCTTAATTCGACATTCCACAGCGAAGAATCTCAAGTTATCGCGGAATCGGACACACGCGGAAGACGGAAATTCTTTTCTCATTTGCACTCATTTCCTTAACCTTTCCAAGTCGAAGAATCGCGAGAATTCGACCTTGCAACACGGGTAAACAAAAACTCGACGAGAACCGTTGTTCCTCGTCGAATCTCCACAAGTTTCGTTTCGTCAACGTTTCCAAAGCTGAGAATCACGATTTGTCGCGGTACTCAACACACGTGGAAGACGGTAATCTTTGACGAATTTTCACTCGTTTCGTTTCGTTAACCTTTTCCACGGCAGAGAATTGTGAGAATCGGTGAATTCGACACACGCTTCGTTTCCTCAACTTTATCCACAACGAAGAATCGCGGAATTCAACGCACGTGGAAGACGGTGATCCCCGTCGAATTTCAACTCGTTTTGTTTCGATTCGTCAACGTTGTCCACATTAAAGAATCTCGGAATTCGACATTCCACAGCGAAGAATCTCAAGTTATCACGGAATTCGACACACGCGGATGACGGTAATCTCTTTCGAGTTTCCACTCGTTTCGTTTCGATTCGTCAACGTTGTCCACAAAGTAGAATCAGATAATTCTACATTCCACAGCGAAGAATCTCAACCCACCCGGAATCGGACACACGCGGAATGGAAGACAGTAATCCTTTTCGAATTTCCACTTGTTACCTTTCGTCAACGATTCCAAATCGGAAGATCGCGGAATTCGACCTTACAACACGGGTAAACAAACTCGACGAGAACCGGTGTTGCTCGTCGAATCTCCACTCGTTTCCTTTCGTCAAAGATTCCAAATCGGAAGATCGCGGAATCTTGTTTCGTTTCGTCAACGTTTCCACAACAAAGAATCGTGAGTTATCGCGGAATTCGACACACGTGGAAGACGATAATCCTTTTCGAATTTCCACTTGTTACCTTTCGTCAACGTGTCCAAATCGGAAGATCGCGGAATCTCGTTTCGTTTCGTCAACGTTTCCACAACGAAGAATCGTGAGTTATCGCGGAATTCGACACACGTGGATGACAGTAATCCTTTTCGAATTTCCACTCGTTTCCTTTCGTCAACGTTTCCACAGCAAAGAATCGTGAGTTATCGCGGAATCGAACACACGCGGATGACAGTAATCCTTTTCGAATTTCCACTCGTTTCCTTTCATCAACGATTCCAAATCGGAAGATCGCGGAATCTCGTTTCGTTTCGTCAACGTTTCCACAACAAAGAATCTCAAGCTATCCCGGAATCGAACACACGCGGATGACAGTAATCCTTTCCGAATTTCCACTCGTTACCTTTCGTCAACGATTCCAAATCGGAAGATCACGGAACTCGACCTTACAACACGTGTAAACAAACTCGACGAGAACCGGTGTTGCTCGTCGAATCTGCACTCGTTTCCTTTGGTCAACGTTTCCAAAGCTGAGTATCAATCTCGGAATTCGACACACGCTTCGTTTCGTCAACTGTATCCACAAGCTTAGAATCGCGGAATTCGACAAGTTATCGAATACCGTATCGACTTATCCCGAAATCGGACACACGCGTAACGGAAGTCGGAAGCTCGCGATCGGCAGGTTAAGTCACGTGGTGCGTTCGGACAGTTGGTTCGGGCTGTGAGTAACTGATCGATTGCTCGCGACGTGGGAAACGGCGGCAGCACGGCTGTAAGAGGAGAGGCAAGAAGTCGTAGGCGACGCCAGCACTTTTGGACCACGCAGACACGACGGCGAAGGCCAGACTGCACCACCCTGCCGCTCTCTCGGAATCGATACGTCAATCGTCCCTCCGGACGGGACGAGAAAAGCACCGGCACACGGGGCAAAGAGATGAAGGGAGGCACGGGGACAAGATGAGTACAGGCCGAGGGTAGAAGAAAGAAGAAGAGGGGGCTGAGCTCGTGATACACATTAAAGCTCGGCCATTCGCCGCTCCCGTTGCCACGGGGTCGCTTTCCACCGCGAGAACTCAGTCGAGGACGCCTCCGGCGGATCCATCATCCGGAAATCGGACTTCGTTCCGCCTTTTGTCCTCTTTTCGTATTTCTATCCATCGCGTTTGCGCTTTCCCGCCGGTTTTTCATGTTCTGTAACGCTTCTTCGGGGTTTAGATGAGCGTTTACTCGAAACGATCGAAAGACTTCGCTGGTTTGTGTTATATTAGGTTATCTATAAGTTTGTTACGCTTTTTGTACTCTTTTCATATTTATATCCATCGCGTTTGCGCTTTCCCGCCGATTCCACGCCGGTTTTGTAACGCTTCTTCGGGTTTTTGTTGATCGTTTACTCGAAACGGTCGAAAGACTTCGCTACTTTAGGTTATATTTGGTAGTCCATAAGTTCGTTTCAGCTTTTGTACTCTTTTCCTATTTCTAACCAGCGCGTTTGCGCTTTCCCGCCGATTCTACGCCGGTTTTGTAACGCTTCTTCGGGGTTTAGATGAGCGTTTACTCGAAACGATCGAAAGACTTCGCTAGTTTGTGTTATATTAGGTCGTTCTATAAGTTCGTTACGCTTTATGTACTCTTTAACGATTTCTATCCATCGCGTTTGCGCTTTCCCGCCGATTCTCCGCCGGTTTTTCATGTTTTGTAACGCTTCTTCGGGGTTTAGATGAGCGTTTACTT
>NIJG01000597.1:564614-574981 GCA_002201625.1 Euglossa dilemma | reverse complement strand
AATTTGATTATATAAATTTCTTTTAGGCGAATTTAACTGAAATAATATGCAATTTCCAGGCTGCAAATGAACTTACACCACTTTCGTAATTAGTGAATTGTAAATATCATTTAACTTCAATTTTGAAATAATAAATATCACTTAAAATATATCTCCAACTTTATTTGTAAATAATAACAAGAAATAAAATAGGATTAGCATTTTTTATTATGAACGTTAATTATATTTATATATTGTTAAATTTAACACAAGATATTGGTATTATTAATTATTTATTTTCTTTATGTGGCAGTGTTTTGAAATATTCATGATGCACAAGAGGTATATAAGGTAATAGCTGCTGCATATCATATTTTTCGTATGTAACCCCGTCACATATCTATAGAAATTGGACTTACATCGCTTTCATAATCAATGGTTACGCAATTTCTTTTACCGGCCAATTTTAAATCGAACAAAACGTTGGCATTTTTTAAGATATTAAATACTAACTAGTTATAAACAAAAACTTTACCCTAAATAAAGCATAAATTACGTCGTATCTCATTTTTCTTAAAAAAGGGCTTACACCATTTTTTAAATAAACGGTCAATATATTAATTACAGGTTTATCTCGATATCAATCGACATATGAATGCTTTTGAATGCATGTGTTTATGATTTTAGTAATTGTAATTTTAATAATAGAAAAATACTGAGGCTAGTCTTTCTTACTGGATCAGTAATTGTAACGTTGAAGGAGGTGTAAGTACACTGAGGAGTATAACTATAGCACCACCAACAATTATTGTAACTCACATAATCGACTTTACAAAATAGGGGTGGTGTTATAGTTATGCTACTCAGTATAGGAAGAATATTTTATTTTTAGTGTATTTAAAATATTTTATTTTGTATATTTAAAATATGTAAAAAATATTCTACATTAAAAAATATGACTATTGTAAAAATATTGTATCTTAAAAAACATGAATATCACAATAATGTTGTACATTGAAAAATATAAATATTTTTAAAATATCGTGTATTAAGAAGTATGATTATTTAAAAAATATCGTATATTAAAACATGGATACTTTAAAAATACTTTTAAAAGCGTAATATATGTTACATATTGTACATACAGGGTGTCTCAGTAGAAATTAGCACCTTGGTTACATTTTAAACTATAAGAGATACAAAAAAAATTTTTTAGAAAGGAATTATTTGGTACTAGAACAGCCATGACATGGACATATCAATTTTTAAATTGAAGTATTTTTAGACGTATTTTATAATCCAAAATAGGAGAAAAATTTTTAATAATTGGAAGTACGAGAAAAATGTCTTGTGTACTGGAATTAATTACATATACTTTGGATTAATAAATGTAGAAAAATGACACATGTTACTACATCTTCGACCTTCGATAAAGAGAAGAGGCGCAGGAAATTTTTGTATGGAAAATAGATGACTGACTCATAGGTTTGTCTGATATCCAAATAGGATATGAGAATGTCGAAGGTCAGTGTATAAATTTTATCCCATTTTCCACACTGTATTTAATATTCAAGTGAAAAAGTAAAATATATAAAATGTAATTGAAAATATCTATAATTAACTTGCAAAAATATCACAAAAAACACAAAGTAGTTTATTTAATCTCACATATCCTACTTCATTCGATATAATTAAAAATCAAAATATCATATTCCATATATAAAAGGACATTGAAAAATACAAAGTATTCTCTATCCCAAATTTCCATTCGAAACAATACCGAAATAAAAATATCGATGATCCTTGTTCAGAAAGACGTACAAAAATACAAAATAAATTATTCAACCTCACACATCCAACTTTTTTCAGTATCAAAATTAAAAATCAGAATATCATATTCCGTATATAAAAAGACATTGAAAAATACGAAGGGCCCATTTTATTCCTCCTCTCGAGAAAAAATGTTGAAAAATGGAAAATGACGATTTTAACCGAATTTTGTTACACAACGTGTCGTCTAAATGGAAACTGAAAATATCGATGGCCCAAACAGAGTCGCAAAAACCTGGGATGACAGAAGGAAATCCGTGTTTGTACGGCTCCTTATATAAAGTGACTAAGGTCCTTTGTTTCTTCTGTGTTTCCACTTTCCACTTTCGCGAGCCTGTGTGGCTGTAACGTTTGATATTGCGATGGACTAACGGTTAGATCGTGGTCACTTTATGATGTAGGGTTAATGCGCGAGTGTTGGATGGACTCGGGTATGTGTGCTAAGGAAATTATGATCATTCCTGGCCATTTCTGACGGTTCTACCATTTGCTTTATTGCGAATGTCGTCGAAGTAGCATCCTGGCCTCCTAATATCATTCTTTGAGACCTGAGGTAATAACTCTCGGTAAGTAGCATAACAGATAGCGCTTCGTTTTAATGGCCAGTGCTTTTTTCCCCCACCACTTTCTTCCACATATCCCGGCGTATGAAAGTATGGAAATTAACCAATTCTGTTTTCAAATCTGACACACATTTCTCACGTTCTTTCACCGGTCAGAGAACATCTGTCCTATTCCTCGATCGCTTCTTAACGCGAGGATAGTCGAACGAAAAATATGAATTTCGAACGAAATCAACGATGCGATCAGTCGTATCGATTACTTTTTGTTTTCTGGTATAATGGGTGTAATTGCACCTCGATAGTGGTACCTGCTATGTTACTGAAGAAGAACTGATGAATCCTAAGGCCGAGTACATAAATCAAGACTTTCACTTGTGAGTAAATTCATCATCTCTCCTCTATTTATTAATCATCCTGTTTTGGCAGATTTGATAAATATTCGAAAAATAATCCTCCCTTTAAGTCGATCCTACGCTTTTCGTTGTGGAACTTTTGATAAATATCGCGTTTCGTTATCGAAAATGATACGACAATCGCGTTGAAATATTTTCACTTGCAAGCAAGTTTATCGTTCATTCTTAATTCGCCCGACGTTGTACCTAGTCGTGTTTGAATCTTAATTTTATATTAATTTTATATTAATTTTATACAAGGTATCTTCATTTCTTATGAAGAGGTAATTAAGGTATATTAAGACGTAATGGTTAATTTTAATTTTATACATTTCATCAGTGGCATTCTCTATTAGCAGGGAGAATTATAACTTATAATTATAATATAAATTCATCTTTTATTATAACATAAATAAATATGTTTCGTAATTAAGGGATACTGAAAGCATATTTTTTATTCCACGCAATTTTGCATAATGCGCGCGTTTTGCATAATTCTGTTTAAAAATATGTGCGAGAATATATATCGCAATTCTCCTGCGATATAAATAAATATATCATGTTCATAGATAAAACATCTATCTCGTTACATTAATTTGGCCTATTAGTTAAGAGTATCATAATTATGCAAATACCTTGCGGATCATAAATGTGCAAATGTCTCGAGAGATATAGACGATAGAGAAAAAACAATTTTTAGATAAGTATCATGAGATATCTAGGGAAATGTGTGGTGACATTTATTTGGCCTGAGATAACCTCGAAAAATTGCACTCTTTATTACGAAAAATTTATATGAAAATATCAAAATATAGAAAGTACAGGAATTTGAAAATAATAAGAGGCACGTTTTTATTTGAAAATTTGAACATAAATTTCAATGACTTTTTCAAGGTTATCATAAAACCGGGTATCACCTATATTTTCCGAGATACTCGCAAGTTCCCGAAAAAAAAGGACACACTGTATATCCACTGTTAATTATATACTTGTAACACATTTCATGCGCATGTTTGCATATTCTTCGTGCATAAACGTGTCACGTTTTCTGCATATTTATCGGCCATAAACGTCCATTTAGTTATAAAACACGCATTTTCGACAATTTGTCGAGATATTCCAAAATTTCGTCCGCCGTAAAAGCTCGACTTGCAATTATTGAGTAACCGGTTATAATTCTTCGCCTATTCGATACCGCTTCATGGTAATATCTGGGAAGCAATTTGAGAGGCGAGGAATTTTTCTTCTACTTGGAAACGAGTAGCAGAGAAATCGAAAAAGAGAGATCCCGGCGTTTTCTTGCGATGAGTCGAAGCATTTATCCGGTATTCGAGTGTCGCGGCGAGAAACGGACACGAAACGCCGGTAAAAAGCGTAAAAATCCAATCGGCCGCTCGTTACCGATATTTTTCCATTCGTCGAGCGAAGGAATTCTCGTGAAACGAGGAGAAATGAAGTAACGTCGTTGCCCTGCTGAATCGTCGGTAAATCAATCACGGGAAGATCCACGATCTACCGTGGCGAGAATCGTGTCGCAGCAACTTTGCGCTGTTCCATTTTCCACTCGGTATACAGGACGCTTAGAAAGAAGCTTCTGTGTCTCTAAACGCGTCGAAATTCTCATCAGGAGATGACAAAAGTACTTAACAACTCGTTATACGTTCCTAAGTTACTCTAATAAATTATTATTTCTGTTTTGGGGATAAAATAAATATCGTTAATAATTATATTAAATAATATACTGCATAGTTGTTCAATTATTATATAGGAATAAGTATTGAATGAAAATTTTCACTCGTTTATTAATATTTGTTTTTTGAATCGATTTCTTCTTATTCGTCATATTTAAATTTCGCGCCATTACGAGTTCCGGGTTTAGGTTATGTTCGTGTCATGTTGGATCCACATATGAAAAACGAATTATAGTTAGCTAGATTCGATTTAAAGAATATTCGATGAAATTTTTATCCATCTGTATCGCTATAAATATAACAAATTAACAATTGCACGTGTTACGATTTTCTTTCGTTCTTGTTGTTCCATGATTTCATTTAGAGCGTTTAGAGGCTTCTGTATCTCTAAATGCCTCGAAATTCTCATCAAGGGACGTGAAAAGTACTTAACAACTCGTTATACGTTCCTAAGTTACTCTAATAAATTATTATTTCTGTTTTGGGGATAAAATAAATATCGAAAATAATTATGCCAAATAATATGCTGCATAGTAGTTTAATTATTATATGGAATAAGTATTGAATGATAATTTTCACTCGTTTATTAATATTTGTTCATTCAATCGATTTTTTCTTATTCGTCATATTTAAATTTCACGCCATTACGAGTTCCGGATTTAGGTTATGTTCACATTGGATCTATCATATATACGAGAAACGAATTATAGTTAACTTGATTCGATTTAAAGAATATTCAAACAAATTTTTATTTATCTGTATCTCTATAAATATAACAAATTAACAATTGCACGTGTTACGATTTTCTTTTGTTCCAGTTGTTCCATGATTTCTATTTCATGTTATTCAATATTTAAAATGACCTTTGCCTCGCACTAACCTGAATAAGTATTATAATTACTTCTAACTATCTTCTTTATTTCTCTAACAAGCGATACAAATCGAAATTATAAACAATCGTTGTACGTTTAATTATCGAAACAGATATATACTCGTGAAAGAAAGTTTTGAGGTTATCAATGTATTCGTTGATATTAAATTCCCTAGAAATGTCCCTATTACGTGGATCGAAGGAAACTAGGAAAGGGTGTAAGCGTTCCGCTGCATCGAATCGAATTCGCTGTGATGGAAACAATCGTTTCAACTATTACGTTATCATGGATCTGTTTCGGGTCAGGAGGAACGGGAAAAAAGGCGATGACCAACAGCCTCGCACGGGCCCCGAGAAACAAAGGTGTGCGGTTGCGTTCACTTAAGGAGGCGGGGATCTAATTTCACGCTGCCATTGCATAATTCTGGACGCGAATATAACACCCAAGGCGCGTTTGCCTCCCACGGATAGATCGATTGATCTTGTTCTGACGACCACTTCGCAATTTCATTTTGGCAATGATGAAAAACGACCTGAGAAAATATACATTTAACAATCCTCTGTTAACAACTTGTTTGAAATAGTTGATTATAATAGATTTATGTTACACGATACGATAGAACGTGTAATATTTTTGAGAATTCAAATGGCTAATTTATTTGAATATTATAAACACAATTATTAAAATCGATAGTAATAGATGCAATGTAATTTTACTCTTGGATTGAGCTTGCATAATTAACAATAACGGATATTTGAAACAATGAACCTTAGCTATTGATGATCAATACGTGGTATATCTGGTTTTGAGGTTAGGCGACAGTGTGTGAACAAGTGTAACAAGAGACACCCCTCAACTGTGACTCGTAACTGCCTTTCTAAAATCTTCTAAATTGAACAATGGTCTGTTTGTGTTATTAAACCATCTGAATATCCTTTTATGAAAGTAAATTCTCTAAAGAAACAGTACTTTCTTCAAAGTAAATAAAGAAAACTGTACACTTTATTATTTTCTAGTTCCTAGAATACTTCTCATTCCACGTGTGTTAACATAAATGAACGTTTAGATAGAGAAACATTGAAACTAAAAGATTATAATACCTGAGTCTTCGAATATTACAACATTTTGCAATATCAGTATATCACTAATATTGTGCAACATTTGAATAATAGAATATTCAGATTATTAAACGCTCGAATAAGTCAGTACTCTTAGACAATAAAATATTTAAATAAGAGAAGTGAGACTCGTCAAGCACAACTTGTTAATTACGTGCATAATAAACCTTTCCGACAATAGATGTCTCTATGATACAAGTTCACCCTATTTTATCATAAGGGTGGATAAAAATCCAGCGATAATCAATCTCAATCTTCTTTATCGACGTTGTTCAAAGTATACACGAGTCTCTCGTCTTTTTTTCTTCGCGAGTTTCATTCTTTTCGTCTGCAGATCAACGAATTTCGCTGTCGATAACTGAACTATTTAAATTTTACAGTACCAGCAGAGTTCACTGGAGGTACGCTGCTTATCCGCATGACGGATGTTGAAAGATTTTTCAACCGCATCCCTACAAAATTGATATCGTTTCGTCAACGACGAGAGCTCATCCGTCCCAAGTGATGTGTCGTGTATTCGGCCTACACGATCGTTTCGAAACAATCCAATCACCAGCGCTTGAACGAGCCGTTCGAAAAGGATGATTGATAAGTCCTTTCGACGCGCGTACGGGACGGCTGCGTCATCCGGCCGATTTCATTCTCGATGACGTTTCTCCTGGACACGTCGCTGAAATTACTGTCACTCGAGTATCTCCGAGATCTGCTACGAGGTATGTTGTATACTACATACGTGTTTATTAATATGTAAGTCTGTTTATTCGTTTAAGTTACTTCTTCGGTAAGAGTATTCATAGGTTATGTTTTTATTCGAGGATTAATTATTTGTCATTTTTTATACATTCCAGGAATAAACTCTGGGATTGTTTCTCGGAATTGGAAAATGAAATAAATAAAATGGAACTGGTGAGAGGAGGTAAGAAATGACCAGACAAAACATAGTGATATTTGGTTAGGTTCAACATTGAAAGAAGCAACCTACTTGAAGATTAGAAAAGTCTTTCAAATAACTTGTGTTCAACATTGGTGAGTACATTTACATATACTATTACTCTTTTGGTTAACTTATGGTGATAGGACATGAATACGTGTAATACTAAAATTGATGATTTATTTGAACATTTTAATTACCACTGGTTCTATATTGAAATATTTTAATTAATAAGAAGTTTGTAATTAAATTAGTCCTTTTTATTTGAAGATTTCAAATGGTGAATAAATTTATTCATTTTATTTGAAAATTTTGAATAACAATATAATTTCTACTTAACACTGTATTGTATTAAAATATGTTAATTAATAACTAATTTATGATTGAAGTCATTTATTTTATTCAAAATAACTTCTGTCCTGGTACATATACCTACTATTCACTAAATCTGGTACTTTTTAATTAATTTGTAGTAATTTGTAGTAATCTTACTACAAATTAATTGCAATATTAAAATATGTAAATCAATCATATTTGTCATTTAACAAATTACAAACTTAATTGTGATAAATTATCATGTTAGAATTAAATAGATGGTTCATCAAATTCCTGCTAAATTTACATAGATATTTACATACTGCTTGAATTAATTACATCTGTTTCTCCTATTATCTCAGAACATAAGCCTGATTCAACAAATTTTGGTTTAGAAATTATAATATTTGATCATCTAGCACACTGTCTATCCTATAGTTATCCTCAAAGGCATATAAATTTGTTATTTTATAAACTGTACTTAATAAACTATAAATAACTGTACTTAGATAAGCTGCTATATGGAAATTGAACACAATATGTACATTCCCTGCACCTAATACAAGAAAAGCCAATTACTAAACACAATTGGGTCCTCAAACACAATTGTCTCTTTAGAGACCTACTATTTCCTATTCCACTAAACAATTAAAGTCAAAATTAGTGTCTATAAATAATTTCACAAAGGCCAATAAAGTCATGATTAGGAACAAAAGGGTCCATTTTATGATGTCATTTTAGCAGGAAAAATAGTTGTATCCTTTTATCTACAATTTTGCAAACAGTATGATAAAAACTTTCAAATATACAGAATGAACACATACATAGATCTGAGACGACACACACATGTTTGCACGAGTGGAAACCATATAATGGTCGCGCTTACGCTTAAATATTCTCAAAACGTGCCATTTTGTTCCAGGAATTCCCCAATTCTCGAATCCTGTTTTGTATGAGTACCGTGCTGTACGTGTTGGATACCTGTATATTAATAGTACTTAACAAGTACCATGTTTGGAACACATTGCAAACCGTTTACGTGCCATATTTCAAGTTACGAGCTCGTTAATTGCGAGCTCTGCCAAAACATGGCAGGTGCCTCGATCGACGCTGAACTTCGAGTTTCAATCGGTCGTTAGCTGTCGCGTGCATGTCGTGGAAGGTGTAATTCTGCTCGCATACTTCTTGTTTCGTTTCCCTCGTGATGGTAAGTGATGGTAAACTGACGACTGGTATGAACAGTTTCTAAACTGTTTCTAGACAGTTGCGTTTTACTGATAGTGCTGGATTGTATTGTAAATTCGACTGAAAATTCGATACTCAGACTGTGTCTGTACTTTTGTCAATGACTGTACTTCAGCCTAAAAGTGAATCGCACGTGACCTACTAATAGACTGACCTTTTCACTTTGAAGAAGGTTTTATATATATAAAGTATCTCTTGTCATTAAAGTTTGTAATTATGTTATTAATTTTGTGTAATTTTTATTACTTACTAGTTCTTTCTAATTTGAGGTATAATTTTTAGTTGATATTTTGCTTTATAAATTATTTGATTAATTTTATTTAATGTGACTATTTAATATCACCAATCTGGTATAATTGCTAAGACAGGTTCATATTAAATTACTAATTACTAATTTGTTTATATATAATCTTTTTCCTTTTGTATATTACAGCACCTATTTTATTTTATTGGTTCATTTTTATCTTTTATTTCCTATTCTCTCCTATTTGCTTGAATTTGAACTATTCATTCTAAATATTAAAATATGCTTTCCTGTTTTGTTAAAATGTAAATTAAAAAAGGATGAGTATTTTATTATTTCTTTGTGTGAAGTATTTAATTCCTCTGTTGTTAAATACCAAGGTTGCAACAGGTTGATATCTTCATGTCAGTTAAGGAAAATTCTTTGAAGTTTACTTAGCAGTGAAGTAATGTGGTTTGATGACTACAATAAGCAGGATGATTCTCGTTCAAATCCTAACTTGACTTCAACAAACGACAGCTTTCAGTACAATTAAATAGAAAGTTAATTCTTTAATTCGAAATATCTGACGTTTTCACTTTGTTTGGAGTACTTTGAATCAGTATGGCGACAAAGTGCTCTAAAGCTATTCGTGAAACTGAAACGAAACATCAAAGACCAAAACCCACGAGCATGTTTAGCATCATAGTAACTTAGCTGAATGTCTAATCGATCCAGGAAGTTAAATGAACGAATTCCGTATCTCGGGCACGTACAGTACACGTAAAAATAACCAAGAAATCAACTCTGCTGGAGCAGCTTGCAATTTTCTGTCGCAGCATGCCAATTCCCATAGTATTTCAAGCAGCAGCGTTCAAACTTGTCGATGACTCTATTCGCTGCTGCATTTTTCATCGAATCGCGAATAAATTTACGAAATAACGAAGCTAGTAAAAAACTTTTCGTTTCAATATTAAAAATTAACGTTATTCCAACCATACACGAATGTTTCTAACTTTGAAATTTTAATATTCCATAATTTCTCATATTTCTATCGAAATACAATTTTTTTAACGAATCGTTAAACATAGATTTTATTTTGACGCTCTAAACGATGAGAGTTTTCTCATTTTTATTGAAACAGAAAATTTGTAGAAAAATCTGTTTTAGTATTTTTAAGTATGAAATTGTTATATTCGATTATTATT
>NIJG01000597.1:441953-453800 GCA_002201625.1 Euglossa dilemma | reverse complement strand
TAGTAACCTAGAGCTCTTCAAAAATCAGCCCAAACTCCACCCTACTTAACCCAAATTAAAATGATAAAATACTATTACATAAAATTATGCAATAATAAAAATCAGGGTATAATATATTACAAATAAATTCTTAAAAATTACTTACTGAATACAATAATAAAACAAAAATTGTACTAGAATTATAGAACACAAAATGATACAATAATCTAATTTTTACATATCACGTTATTAATCCCACAAATCCCTAGCTATTAAACCCAGAGTACTCTGAAAATCAGCCCAAATTCCATCTCACTTAACCCAAATTAAAATGATAAAATACTTGCCGAATACAATAATGGAACAAAAATTATACTGGAATTATAGAGCACAAAATTGTACAATAATCTAATTCTTGCCTATTACCCTATTAATCCGTAGCTCTAGTAACCTAGAGCTCTTCAAAAATCAGCCCAAACTCCACCCTACTTAACCGAAACCCCTTTCCTTATCGATCCGCCATCTCGGTCCCGGTGTCTCCTGAAAGACCAAACTCCCAATCAGCCTTGTCCCATCGATCAGCTCGTTAACGCGTCCACCTGCGCCACAGTTGCCTCTAATTACACCGCGTCTCGTTCCTATCGATTTCTCCTCGGCGAGGAATCCTCCTCGGAGGACCCGTGGCTGTTCTGGCCTAGAAAGTCCCGTGTGCGCGACTTTTACGAGATTGCTATCGCCTAATAATAACAATTTCACGAAAAAGGCAATAACCGTGGACGATCGGGAGCGATCGCGCCATGCCGGCTAGGCCAGCTCGGCTATGACGAGTTTGCAGGTAGGACGGGGCAATTTTCGTGCGGCCACCGTCAGCTAATCCCATCGATTCAACGATACCATGGTTTCGTCGGTGATAAAAAGGACCGTCGTGGCCAGGATCGATTTCCATGTCGGCTGCTTTCGCGACGACTATGAATATAATTGGTCACGAGCTGCGGGATAACGATGCTATCTAGCGTCCAGCGGCAGTCCCTGGAAAACGATGAACGATAACAGGCTTTCTTGATGATGTTCTTTTGTTACCCTTTCCTTTTTAAGAGGAATTTGGAACTGCATTGCTTCTATAAGCAGAGAGAATCCAGGCCTGAGGGTTTGGCTGGAATGTTGAGTTACTCTTCATGATGTTCTTTGTTCTATGTCTTGGGTCTGTGGGTTATGTATGTTTGGGCCTCAGGGTTTGAGTGGAATATTGATTTATTTTTTGTACCTTTATTGTGCTTGATACTGCATTGTTTCCAAAGAGAGATGTAAATAAGAGGCCTAAGACTCAGGGGTTGGGTGGAATATTAATTTAAACTTGATCATATTCTGTATTTATCTAATAAGATTGGAACTATGTTGCTCCCATCGCAAGATTCAATGGGAGATCCAGGCCCCAGGCCGTGGATGGAATATTGATTTATTCATGATAGTATTCTCTATTTAATAGGAGTTTAGAGTCTTATTGTTCCTATAAGGAGATGTAAACAGTGGAGATAGGCTTCAAGGAGTGGGTACATTATTGATTTATTCCTAACAAGGTGTTCTATTATTTCCTTATTTTAATGGGAATTTGGGATTTTATTGTTCTCGCTGTAAGATTTAATTGGAATATGTAGATTTTATTAGACCTTACAGTTTGAATGGAATATTAATCTCTTCGCAACAATGTTCATTATTATC
The DNA here is from genome assembly GCA_002201625.1 of Euglossa dilemma. NCBI lineage: Eukaryota > Metazoa > Arthropoda > Insecta > Hymenoptera > Apidae > Euglossa > Euglossa dilemma. Next base: position 452,102 of record NIJG01000597.1, on the reverse strand, counting down.
CCTTCTTCATAATAGAAATTGGAACCTCGTTGTTCTCATAGGAAGATTTAAATTGGTAACGAGGCCTCGAAACTTGAATGTAGTCTTGGTTTATCCTCAACAATATCCTTTATTGTTTCTTCTTAATATCAGTTGTAGACTTATTTCTGATATTATCCTTTATTTAATAGAACTGTTGCCACAGAAAAATAATAGGAAAATGAATTAAAGTCTCAGTGAAGTACTGATTTATATTTGTCTGTATTCTTCGCTTAACAGAAGATTGCACTTCAGGAAAATTTGAATAGAGAATCAAGAGCTCGTGATACAAGTGAAATACTGATTTATATTTATTCCTATCCTTTAATAAATATTTGGTCTCTTATCCTTCCCATAGGAAATTGAGACCTCAGGGTGTGATTAAGATATTGATTTATATCTGTTGACATCCTTTGTATAATAGAAACTTAAAATCTCGTTGTGTCCACAGCAAGATTTAGATGCATGATTTCTGCCTGGGGGTTTCATGGAATTATTGATTTATATTTGTTACCGTTCTTTATTTAATAGAACCTCGTTATGCTAGCAGTGCAATTTAAATACAATCTTTGCGCCTCAGGCCCTTGATAAAGAGACCGACTGAGCAATCGTTGAGACAATCTTAACAGCAGCTGGGCTACGTTACCAAAGTTGATCCACGATCTCCGGCTGTTATAGCATTCGAAGCAAAGTGCATAGCGGTTTTTCGAAAGGCACGAAGAACGTTTGGCGAAGAAAATCGGGAACGATTGTGGTTTCGAAATCACACTTTCGCCAATTTTTTCTCATCAGGGCTCGCGTAGACCAGGTGTTCCGCTGCTGATCGTTATCGATCCCTGAATGATCGGGTTGCTCGTACGATGCTCGATAAATTATATATATTACAATGTGATAAATAAAGAGAAATTATAAAGTTAACTCGGTGGATACGAGGAGAAAAACGAGACGCTGCAACCGTTGCCACATCATTGGAAAAACGATCGAATTAATTGTTATTTGATCTTCGATTTTGCCCTGTCCCTCTGGTAATCTAGCGGTTGCAACAGTGTAGAAAGGATGGTATTAGGTGTAATTTTTCGATCGGTGGATAGACCTTCATAGAACCGTAATTTGCAGAGATGATGGGAATAAGAAGAAGAGGAAAATCCATATCGGTAGGCAGGAACGAGCCATTCTGAATTCTGGGAAATACATTCGCCGATAGAAATGTGTAATACCGGGTAAAATTGAGATGGCGTTTTCACTGGTTTATTAAAACGAAGAACATTCAAAGTTTCACCTTTTCGAGAGCGAGTAAATATTGGTTCAAAAGAGAAACCGCTTTTAACCGAGACAGATTATACAGAGCGTGGTCCATTTCTTCGAAAACTATCAATGGTGGACATGGGGAAAACACTTTCGCGATATGTCGTGCAATTTATGTGATTTTCTTATTTTTTATTATTTGAGGAAATAGATAATTCATTATTCTTGGGACACCCTATATTACTATTCATATTCAGGGGATGATCCTAAATTAATTTATAAAGTATCTAAATTATTTTGCTATTTATTTAGCATCAATTATTGGAGTTAAATTATTATTTAATTTCCGAGATTAAATCAGATTAGATTATTTTAAAAAGTAGATAAATTATGAAAAATTGGGTTAGGTTTCATATCGTAAATTTGTTAAACAATTTACTGCAATGGCACCTATCCTACAAGAAGAAAAATATTCTCTTAATTTTTGAACTCGTAGAAAGTAAAAACAATGTTCTAATATAAAAAAAAATGTATATAAAAGGAATAAAAGAGAGAAAAAATATTCCATGGGTTGCCAAAGAAAATCCGTGTCTACTGAAAAGACCGTTTTAAACAAGATTAATAACAGTTGCCATAGTTCGATCAAGATCGACATATTCGTTTCTGAAACTGGCGAACGACGAGCCGAAAGGAAACGTCGAGTAGGCGATCTGTTATTTCAGCATTGGCGAAAGTGGCACGTTCCGAAGTAGTTTTTTTCAGGATTAGAAATCCGAGTTAAAACTATTTATCATACCACAGCCGATCATTAGCGCGGCGACAGTGTCGAATGGACTGGAATTCTCGTTTCCGCTTTTGCGACTGCGCCCGTGCCATCTTCGATTTATGATCCCGGACCCTAACGACCACGAGCGGCCATTTTTCTCGCCTGTTTTCCCGATCCGATCGCGGCACGGGTTGAAAATTAGAAAGTAATGGCGCTCGCGTCTTAATTGCCGGATAACGCATGCGCAACGCTTTTCGACCGATAGATGTCGTGGCGGATGTAAATCATTGAAATTACAGCGAATCGATGGTACAGTCGCTGCCGAAAGTGAAGTTGATCAGAAGTATACTAATTTTAAAGGAAATTTTACGTGAATTTGAAAAGGTATATTATAAAATATGAAAATGTTGCAATTTTTTTGGAAAAACGAATATTGATATTAATAGTAAATTGTTATGTAATTCGTGTAACTTATGAAAGTTGTGATGAAATTGATGGAGGATATATAGCGTGTTATTTATGTATAATTATTAGAAATGTGGAGAAATTTTTTATATGTGAATTGTTTATTTGGAGAGGGCGGAAAATTTAATGGAATATTTGAATATCTTTATACATATTTTTTGGCCTGGAACTATATATCTTCATTAGTGTCAGTCAAGAATATACTAGCTATAAGAAATTATTGTGATAATTGCTACTATGTGGAACAAGCTGGTTCTCCGATTAAAATAAGTAAATGAATAACAGAATTTCTTGCAGCACGTTCCAGATAGCACGGAAACGAAATGAGTTGATCCATTTCGAAACAAAACTGAGGCAATTTTACCGAGAATACAAAGAAAGTGGCTGAGAAAATAAATTAAGTAGATTAGGTTAGAGAAATGGAAAGGGCAAAAAAGGTTTTGATTCAATTTTGCTTGATATTGTAAAATGTTGCGAAATTATTTTAAATATTAAACTAGGCATATATAATTCTTTCAATTTGTTTAAATATCCAATTTGAAAATTCGTATATAGTACTTTTAAAACATTTCAAAAATTAAAAAGTTTTTATTTCCATTACCATTGCAAAATTAAATGAACGACATAAACATTTTTCTGTATTTTCAGTATAAAATAAAAACTGATTTGAGAAAGTAAGTGGATGCCAGTTTGAATATTAACACGAGCATTTGTTGTATAATCAGAAGTAAGAAATTATAATTAAAAGAATAAATGAATAGAAGTTTATATAACCACATGCCTGTCATAGAAAATGACATAGTAAAAAATAATTTAAGAGAAGTCTTTCCAGTATTGGTTTCCTTCAAAGTTGACAAATCGACAATAAATGATTATTAGGAGAAAACTATACGTGGAACTGCTAGTGGATCTAATGGAGGAGACCATGGATAATTAAAAAGGAAAACCTGTTTCGAACTTTGTCTCTTGGTATTAATTAGGGCTGACAGTTTCCTGTCTCTCTTTTTCAAGGTTCAAGATGCGACTAATACGCGAGGTAGAAAAATATCGTGTACATAACTATTAATAAACTTGTTATAAGTTCAGTTTAATTATGTTTCCCTTTTTTTAAACGACTTTGTTAGCATCTGTAAAATAAAAAAGTTCCTAAAACACGATATCGTTATGAAGTATTATATAAAAACAAGTATATGCGAGATAACTCTCGACTTATACTGTGGGTACATAAACATGGCATAACTGTTGACTTTTGACATTAGTTACATAATATGTACTGTGTATGCTTCTCCACAGTCAATAAATTAAAATAAATACTATTGGCGCCAGTCTCACGGGACCAAAAAGTAACACCAGACAGCAAGAAATTAAATTTCAAGCGGACTGGAAAATGTCCTCAACTTCCTACTTAGTTAACGTGCGCGTGGGTCCATTTATGATCCCCATAGTTCTAAGGAACGCCGTGGCAATAACGTCTGTAGCAGCATAATTTTGCGAAATGTCCAATTATATCTCCGAGGGTTTCCAATTTTCTAAGTTCGCTGCACCCATGCAGAAATTGCATCTCAAGCTTATAAGGACGAGAATCCGTTCTATGCAGTCATTCCCAACAGGCACGTCCGCCATTATTTGTCTCTGTCGCACCTCCAACCACTCGGCCCAAACGTTCCTCTTTTGGAAGTCTAATACTCCATGTAAAAAGTTACAAGAGTTACAATTAATCCAGTACACGCTGTCAAAAAAAAAAAAAAGAAGGAAAAGGACCGTATAGCACCATTTACGTATTACTCGACGCCAGTGCTACTTGGTTAAGCGTGAACCAGGCTTAACAGGCTGGGTAAGGAAGAGCGCTCGGTATACCGCGATCCGACGCAACAATGTTCGGATCAGGCGGTCGGCCGTTTGCCCTTATTTCAAGCCGAGTGAAATCCAAACGCGCGCCAGCCGCAGGGAGATCCATGATCCTTAAATGGCGTTTGATCCGCTCCGCGGCTTGTATAGCAGTTCACCGCGGTGTCTAATTGCGATGAAAGCGATGATGAAGTGGACACTCGGTCGGGTGAATTACGAGCAACGGGGTCGAAGCGAGACGTCTCGTCCCGATGTCCGAGAAACGAGCCACGGGATGCGCAGAGCGATGCGCGAGACGATGCGCGCGCCGCCGGTGGTGGGGATGCGCGGTGGTGGGGGTAGTGCATCGCGGATCGTGGAAACGTGGTGAGTTATGGGATACGATACGTCGGCTTGCAAAAAGTATGCTGGGTCGGCCGCGTTGCGTAACGTTCCGCTTTTTCACCATAGATCGCGGCACCGTCTCGACAGTTATCGCGATCCTTATCGCTCCCTATCTGTCTATAATAGCCTCTCTATCGAGACTTGGCAATGATGCTATCTCCGTCGCTCCCATTGTGCCCCGTGAAGCACTGTTTATGATTTCTCCAGTCGAGGATTACCTCGCGAATGATAAGGTTTTAATCGCGGAATTCTTCCTCGGTTCTGCTGGCTTATTTTATACCATTCTTACGACGATATTTACCGGATAACGTTCTTAAGATATTTGTCTTTTTAAAGCGTGTAGGATACGATGCAGGATTATTTAAAGGTTTATTACAATGTTAGTATCTGATGACACATATTAACGAGTAATTTATCGAATAAGCCAAGATTATAGTAATCCTTAGATTAACAGTTTTAGTAAATATGTTGAATCTTATATTATATACTTTAGATAAAATTAATTACAGGATATTCTTTAGTGTAAGGTATCTTATTTAATTATGTGATTCTTTACGCTACGTATCTTTAACTGTGATACAAATACAGGTCAAAAGAAAGATAATTAACAAAGATAAAGTCACTTTGGTTTAATGAATTAAATTTAATTGCTTCTGATAACTGATAATTAAATATGAAAATTCGAATTATTTATCATTTTTTCATATTTTAACGATTAATGACGTGTTAGAATAATTGATAACTGATAATATATACTTATTCCTGGGATAGTGAGTAAGATATTTAGATCATGGGAGAGGGAGAGGGGTCGTGGATAGAATAAATCGGACAACGGTTAAATCGTGAAGCGATTGGATCATAGATACGTCAAGATTTGCAACATGAACCTGGTTTATGATACGGTCGTGACTTCCTCGTTATTTTGAACATTTAAATTTTTCTCCTTAAAGGTTTTTCAATCCGATTTCTCGTCGGCGAGGGAACCTGCGGATTCGCGAAAACGTAAAATTACAAGAAGTAATTACGAGATTCCAGTTTTCAGTAAAAAAAAGTAGGAGTTCCGTGTTTGGTTTGCTTCCTTGTTGCAAGATCAATCACCAGAGTGGACTTTGTAAAAGTCTCCACTTTGCAAGTTCGAACTGGTGATCGAACTTATACTCGCATAAATCAAACAGATTCGTGTCGGTAAATAGAAACGCATAATTGATGACTGTATAATTTACTCTGTAAACTATTTGGGAGGCCTGACAGTTTTGTAATAAGTTAAGTAAATAAAATGCTCAAATAAACGTATAGTACATTATTTAAAATTAAATAATAAGTAGCGAATGAAGAATAGTGTAATACATAGCAAATAATATTAAACATAATGATCTATAATAAATTATTTAAAACATATTAGTATATACTAAATTATTGAAAATATACACGTGTATAATAAATTATTTTAAATATAGCAATACGTAGAAAATTATTCAAAGTATAGTAATAAAATAATAATGCTAGGATAAATGCATCGCAAAGATAAACGAATGGAAACGATTTGGCCAGAGCTGTGATAGAAAACGGCTAAGTAAATCAAGAAATAAATCTACCAGAACCACCCAGGCCACGAGCTATTTGTATAACAATCTGTTGCAACCGATTCCCCATAACCTAGCACCGCGAGACGTCTAAATAACAGAATGGTCAAATCAGTGGGGGGGATAAAAAGTAAAAACAGATTGGGAACCGGAGAACTGTAGAATCATAGAACAATCGAGTCCAGACAATGCCATTATTTGTAGAACAAACCATAACAATTGAATGATGGAACAATTGGACCGTATAGTCCGAACGTTGATATGCTGGATCGCATTATTGTTAAATCATTGAACTACGACATAACGGGACACGTGGATTAAGGAATGATTAAATCTCCAGGCAAATAGGTTGCGAGACCGTGGATTGGCTACATGGGTTAATAACGGAACGGATGGATTATGAGGCGGCTGAATCAAAGCATGGCTGGATTATGGAACACTAGGTCCGAAGTATGTTGTATAATCCGTGAAAATATGAAGCGAATGAATCATTATCATACGGAAACTTCGGCTGAAAATATTAGATAATACCGGAATAGCAGACGATTCTTCGTGAAAAAATAGTTAAAAAATAAGATTTTCTTATACAGAGTTCAATTTTCAAGAAAATTAATTAAGAAAATCTGTTGATTGGTTGGGAGCCTGTATCCGGGAGTATGACTTAGGTATGGTTCATTAAACTTATGGCAGATTGTACTTTGCATAAAAATAAATTGGAAATGAAGAATAAAATTTTTTTATTTAAAGCTTGGTTCTCGAGGAAATCGATTTCGAAAATCTGTCGGGTGTGCGTGCTCTTATAAAAATAAATTGGAAATGTAAAATAACATTTTTTCATTTAAAGATTGGTTCTCGAGGAAATCGATCTCGAAAATCTGTTAGGTATGCATGCTCTTATAAAAATAAATTGAAAATGAAGAATAACAATTTTTCATTTAAAGCTTGGTTTTCGAGGAAATCGATTTCAAAAATCTGTTGGTGTGCATACTCTTATATATCTAATATAAAATATATCGGATGATGAGGATATAAAAATATATAAAAGTAGATTGAAAATGAAAAATACAATTTTTTCGTTCGAAGTTTGGTTTTTGAGAAAATCGATTTAAAAAATTCGATCGGTATACGTGCACTGTCAAAATAAAAATATACTTCGCGGAGTAATATGTTTTATTTTTTCTATTCAAAGTCTATAAAGTCTAAGTCTACTTTTACGAACTATTAAATCATTAAAAGAACAAAAATAGATTTTGTTAGCAGTATTTTATTTGAAAATTAACTCGGTTGTATAAATGTATAAGTATACGATGAGTTAAAAAAAAAAGTGTTTCAGTAAATAACTCTTTGTGTGATCTTGGAGAGCCTATTTTGATTTGCGACCTAGAAACAAATTTTTAAATATTTGTTGTTTAATTAGTGAAATATCAAGAATGTGTGAATTAAATAGAACACCCTGTATATTCATATTGTACTCTTTACTATAATTGTAATAAATACATTTCATCTAGTACAAATTGCTACTTACATAAATAAAATCCAACATGTTTATAAACAACTATAATCATATAATTAACAATTTATTAAACAAAAAAACAGAATAAACAAAACGAATGAAACCCATAATTAAATGAGATAAATAAATAACAAATAGGCACAAATTACTGGATAAAAAAAAGGTATAATTGGTTTTAAAATTATAAAAAAAGCATTGCGTAAGACTCAATAAGAAATCATACGCAATTATATAAATTTTTGCATGAGTACATGCAAAAGGAAGTTACACAGACTTCCATACAAGGTGTGTAGTACACAAATACATAACAAGGATAACAATCTCAAAATACGTAATAATAATTGTAATTTTTCCACGCCTAGACGTAATTGTTTATATAATTACGAATAAGTTATAACCGGGCCAGAAAAAAGAAAACCACGAAGCATAATTTTATTATTTTTAAATTTCTTTTACAAATACGTGTATAACTTTCCTTTGAGCTAGCAAAAGTATGCTTTTTCCTCGGGAAAAGTACAGTCCCATTGGCACAATCATTTTCATTCATCAGACTTGCGTTTCGCAAGCCCGAGTAATCGCTCCAACGATCGAGGATTCGTCAGACACGCTTCACTGTCGATCTTCCATAACTGCTTTTAACAATGTGGCTAACCTCTATTGGTCCATGAAATTAGACGTTTTTCCGCCAATTAACGGTTCCTTTTTTCCTTAAATTTCGACGATATTTTAAACTCTCAGCGTGAGTATCTAACTTAAATCCTAGATGGCGCAAGTGTGAACGGTTCATCTAGGTTCCAAAATTCACGCAAGATTTCAATTTTGAGCCATTTGTGTGGTGAAGTGTTTCAAACGAAAAAAAAGAAGAAATGGCAGCGTGATAAAAAAATAAAAATAATAAAATTACAATTTCGAATTAAAATCCCTTGCTTTTTATCAAAATTACTTCTTGTGTGAATTTTGGGACATCTTAGAAATGTGTAGATATTTTGGAAACTACATGTAATATAGAAAAATGTTTCAGATGAATGTTACAATAATATTTGTTTGACCTTGTGATCGCTTTGATAGGTTAAGTGAGATCTCGATGCTTAAATTTTTATATAGTAACCTATAATCTATATGATGTCATTCATTAGATAGTCATATAGTTTAAATATTTGGAAAATACTACTTATTTATGTATTTTGCAAAAATTTCGAACAAATTTTCATAGTAAATTGTATAATACACGTACATGTACATATTTTAAACGGCTATGTAAGTGTAGCATATAGGTTAGAAATATGTTCGTTAAAAGTGAGGTTAGGAAAAGATTTGTAATTGTTTAACGAGCTCTGTTATTATTCAACGTGATTTTCCTTTGAAACGAGGCACGTTCACATTCTTTTAATACAATTACAGTCTACGTAAATTAATTTCTTGAATTATTCAATAAATAGAGACAGTAAAGCAAGACCTAAACACCTTTTTATTGACATTTTCTTGACATTTTCCACAATATTGTTTAGTTAGATGGCATTCACAATGAGACAATTACGACGTTAACGTTGAATCATCGCATCGTTATTTTATCCTCCAACAATCTATTTGCGATGCACTATAACTCTTATCTTCTTACGTACCTCTTTCATTATTTTACATTTAAACAATACAAATTTACTCTGAAACAATTATCTTCCACGTGAATACACTTCTTCGAATTCTTACCAATGTTATAATATTAACATTGAAAATGAAAATAGGACACCCTATGTACGTACACTTCCAGCTTGAAGCTCGAATTTTTATAAAAAATTTTCCGTTCAATATCAAATTTCTAAAACACAAAACAAAAACAGCAACAAAAATGTAGGATATAATTTTTCCATACGAATTTCTATTTTTTTTTTTTTTTAAATACGTCTACATAACCTAAATTTCATATGAATTAATTATATGACAAATTCGTAGTTCCAAAAAGTGAAAGAAAAATACTTTCCGAAAATCGGAATGTCTGATAATAAATTCAATTAAAAAAGTAAAACACCTAACACGAATTTTTGTTTCAATTTCAAATTTCTAAAACACAAAATAGTATTAACTAGTCCTATAAAAAAAAAGAAAGAAGTAAAAAAATATATATATAATATGATTTTTTCATAAGAGTCTCCATTTTTGGAAAAATCGATTTCACATAATCGATTATAACTCGACATAACTTAAATCTCATATGAAAGAATTGAATTGTTTTGGAAAAATGAAAGAAAAATTTTTGCCAAAAATCGGATAATAAATCGAGTGGAAGAAGCAGAAGTCCTAATCTCGAAAACCCGAAAGACAAACGAGGC
>NIJG01000597.1:419583-440207 GCA_002201625.1 Euglossa dilemma | reverse complement strand
ACAACCATCGCAAAATGTTACAACTTTTATAGTACAATTTTTTACCGATTTCAAGCCAAACTTTTATCATTACTTTCATAGCAAATTTTGCAGCGTTTTCTAGCTAAATAAAATGTACCCTCCTTTTTTTTTAATTTCATGAAGTACTCTTTTTGGACAAAAAATGGCGTATAGTTGGCTCTGCAATAAATTTTTTAAGAATTATTTGTTTTTCAATAAAAATTCCAAATGGCCTTAGCGGAAAGTGCAACGGGAGTCGTATACGTTCCACACGGCACAGAAAGTGTTAATGAGACTTGGGATTTTAGAACATTGGAATATTTAGAATCATATTACATAGTTTTACTTTATTTTATTGTAGTTATTTCTGGGTAAAGTTTTTAGGTTAGGGAAGAGGAAAAGATCGTGTGGGAGAGGGATGTCTCGATGCAGCGTCGTTAAAATTTACTAGAATTCTGGGGATTTTATCTTAATCAGAAATCCACTAAGAGTCGTTTTGAGTTTTATGAGTTAATATAGGTTATGTATCCTGTCCAGAAATCTACAGAAAGTTTTAGGGATCTTGGAATTTTAGAATCTGAGATGAAATTACTTTTTTTTTTATTTCATTAATTATTTTTAGATAAAGTTCTTAGGTGGGAGAAAAATAAAGATCGTGAGAGATTGAATTATATATGTGTGATTTTAATTAAACTGTAAATAAGTAAAAAAAGGATGTCATGATACAGTATTATGGAAAATTACTAAAATTCTGGGGATTTTATCCTAACCAGAAACCCATTAAGTGTCATTTTGAATTTTATGGATTAATATAGGTTATGTTCAATTTTAACAAATATTATTGCTAGATAATATTCTTTTGTATGTCAACAGATTTATCTGACAAAGTTTACAACGTAAAGACGTCATCTTATCTAGAGTCTAGATAAATTTTGAACTATACTGTCCTCTCTTTGTCAAATCCTAACGTGTTCAATAATTTTTTCTTCTCTTTTCTCTGCATTATTTTTGTAATTAAATACTGTTCATATAACTGTTGGTTGTATTATAAAAGTGTACAGAGCGAATAGTCGGTCATTAAGTATAATTTTCGATGACGAGGTAATTAAAGCCTCTTATTCGGAATTTCATGTACCGCGAGCTGATGTTAAATTACAAAGGAATTACAATTTTGAACAGTCATAAGGCGAAATATCAGATTCCGAAACGCAATTAAAATGTAACTGACTAGAAAGCTAATGTGTGGTTGGTTATTACAGTGATGAAAGTTTGACTACCAAACAGTTGGGCGTGGTTGGTGTAAAAATCAACCCGTGACCAACTAATATCTCATATTTCGCTGTAATTGTAATGCGTTCTGTTTCCGAAACAGTTACAGAATTACATTTATAAAGAAAAAACAAATATTTAATCACTTGAGTAGACAATAGTATAAAGATCAATTTTATATACCACACTCTTTGATGGTGATCTTTATTAAATTTGCGATGTAAAATTTTCTTAATTTTCAAATTTGTAATATACTTAAATATATTTAAGTAAGGTAAGTCAAGATGAAATTAAATAATAAATAAGATTTTAATAAAAATCGAAATAACTATCGTATGTATTTTAACATAATATTAATTCCTATAATTTAAAATTCAGATTCTACGTTATTATAACAACTCTGAGACTTTTCATTAGCTACACCCACGTCACCACGTTGGTATTTTTACCAAACGTAATACAAATACCAGCCACATAACACTACACCTACCAAACCAACCAGAACGCCTAATTTCAAACTTCTTCACCACACAACCGCACTGATCAATCCCAATATTAACTTTCGTTCAGCAAAAAATTTCCTAATACACTCGCCTAACTGCTAACCAAAATTTCTCAACTTCCAATCATTATTACCCTTATACCTCATACTTAGCTACCCATGGTGCATTAACAGATCCGAAGTTAGACACTTTGCTGAAACACATACACGTAACTCGTGAAACGTAGCAGATCTAAACACTCTCCTACACACAGACACACACGAAACAAAGCACCGTTCGTTCCATCCACTGTATCAAATTACCCCGCTGAACGTAACATTGTTGCAAAGAGAAAGTCGATCGATTACCACCTATCCAGGTCTTCGAAAAGCGTGGAGTCATCGAGAAAAATGACTGACGATTAAAACCAGCCCTAATTCCTAACTCTAATTCTCTCCAATTGCGCGAGACACAGACCCAAACCCTGCGAAGGCATACTCCTGTTGGTGCTATGAATGCTGCTTAATATTAACGGGTCGGCGACCGTGATTCCTTGGACGGGCTAACTCGGCCGATGGGAAAAAAATGCGGGGTGGCGGGGGAAAAGGAAAAAGTACACGGTGACTGGGTATGCCCCGGGTGCCACGGCACATCCTGAGGCAGCAAAGTGTGACCAACGTGGCCGCTATCGATTCCACCTGGCGTTTCTTCCGATTGTTCGGGCCAGTTCATGCCTGGTATCGGGACAGGGACGCGTACAATGGGACACCGTTGTGTCCCGTCGTTGCAGCCACGCGGTTACTCTTCCATTACCGTCCTTGTTATTCTTCTTATTACTATTATTATTCTTATTGTGAACGGTTCCTATTAACGATCGAAATCGCAGCGCTGCGTTGAGTCACGTCGCCGCCATTGGCGTCGTAACCCTTCGACTATGCGTTCTCGAGATGAGAAAATGGCGGTGCCTCGTTGCCATGGGCTTTTTCTAGCTGTTGTGCTCGCTTCCGGTATTTCGGGACCAAGATAATCGATGTTCTTTATCTTCGATTTTCTTGTAAACGAGCTTTACAAGAAAATTTAACTTACAATGACGCCTTAGAAGCGTCGTAAGACTATCGGGCCAATTTGCAACAATAAATATTTTTTTTTGTATAATAATCAACTAATCGTAATTATTTATCAAACATCTTGCAAAGTTAATTGTACCGCGCACGTGTATATACAAATCATAGGATGTTTGCGATTTGTACAGTTTCGAACGCTCAGCCAACGACCTTGGTGTCGCTTTTGTTGAAAAATAAATCGTAAGGCAAAGGGTTAACACTAGACTTAACACGTTAATTTGACGGGTGAGTTATTGCAATTATACGATATTAATAGATTTAATAAACTTGTATTAAATTTGTTAATATCGTAATTGTTTTTAAATTAATTACAAATACGTAGTTTTCTTTACTCCTGAATTTGACGGGTCTCCGTAAAGATAGGTATTCAAAAACGTTCGTAAATCTAATGTTAAGAAAATCAATTTTTCTTTTTTTGCATTTTTTCGAAGTATATGTTCCCGAGGATCTATGCGTGAAAGGACTTCTTCGAATTAGTTAAATTATCGAAGTTCTAGAGGTTTAAAGCGAGAATGGGTAAGGAAAACTTCAAACGCGATTTTCTTGGAACTATATTTTTTGGATTAGCTAGAGTTTGAATTGGTCGATTGACTCGAAATTTGGAGGGGATCTTCATTAGATGTATCTTTATCGCGAACACCACAGATTTCGAAATCTGATGTTTTTTTTTATTTTTATTTATCACCCAAAGAACGAAAAGCGATATTTCAGAAGGAAAATTGATATTTTAATTTCTAAATGTTGTTAGTTTCTTAATTTTCGAAATTTCGCTGTTTCGGTCGTTCATGTTGTAGCCGTATTTATACTAATCGAGATGCTTTTTAGTTTTTTCGTTTCGGATAACCGGGTGGTCCGGAATCGTGTCTGCCATTTGAGTCCGTTTTTTAAAGCATGATTTACCTAATGCCATGTATTTAATTCGATTTAAGAAAAAATTAGGAATATTCTTTAAGTATAAATAAATCTGAGCGCAGAGTGAAACATGTTACGGTTTAAAAGTCGATTTTTTTAACCGGATTACAAGAGAACCCTCTCAAATCTGAGATGAAGAGATATAGCACTTTATATGTGCCGATAAACTTGTTAATTTTGTTTGGTAGGAATTATATAGCTGGACTGTATACTATTGTGTAATAATGAGAATTTAATAATACACTATGCAGGATATCAATCGAATCTTTTTTATCGCGAAAAACTCAATTTTCTTTTGAAAAATTAATTTACTCGTGGCTTCTCATTTTTCTTACCTTATATTAAGGAAAAGAAATTATCCCAAAGAAGAGTGTCGTCAATAACTCAATTTTCCTTTAAGGAATTAACTTACTCGTAATTTTCTACTTCTTTTTTCTTATTTTTCGTATATCGAGGAAAAGAAATTATCTCGAAGAAGGGTAATATCAATAACTCAATTTTCTTTTAAAGAATTAACCTACTCGTAGTCTCCCACTTTTTATAAAATTATTTTTCTTATATCAAAGAAAAGAAATTATCCCAAAGAAGGGTAATATCAATAACTCAATTTTCTTTTAAGGAATTAATCTACTCGTAGTCTCCCACTTTTTCTTTCTAATTTTTTTGATATTAAGGAAAAGAAATTATCGCAAAGAAGGGTAATGTCAATAACTCAATTTTCTTTTAAAGAATTAACCTACTCGTAGTCTCCCACTTTTTATAAAATTATTTTTCTTATATCAAGGAAAAGAAATTATCCCAAAGAAGGGTAATGTCAATAACTCAATTTTCTTTTAAAGAATTAACCTACTCGTAGTCTCCCACTTTTTATAAAATTATTTTTCTTATATCAAAGAAAAGAAATTATCCCAAAGAAGGGTAATGTCAATAACTCAATTTTCTTTTAAAGAATTAACCTACTCGTAGTCTCCCACTTTTTATAAAATTATTTTTCTTATATCAAAGAAAAGAAATTATCCCAAAGAAGGGTAATGTCAATAACTCAATTTTCTTTTAAAGAATTAACCTACTCGTAGTCTCCCACTTTTTATAAAATTATTTTTCTTATATCAAGGAAAAGAAATTATCCCAAAGAAGGGTAATGTCAATAACTCAATTTTCTTTTAAAGAATTAACCTACTCGTAGTCTCCCACTTTTTATAAAATTATTTTTCTTATATCAAAGAAAAGAAATTATCCCAAAGAAGGGTAATGTCAATAACTCAATTTTCTTTTAAAGAATTAACCTACTCGTAGTCTCCCACTTTTTATAAAATTATTTTTCTTATATCAAAGAAAAGAAATTATCCCAAAGAAGGGTAATGTCAATAACTCAATTTTCTTTTAAAGAATTAACCTACTCGTAGTCTCCCACTTTTTATAAAATTATTTTTCTTATATCAAGGAAAAGAAATTATCCCAAAGAAGGGTAATATCAATAACTCAATTTTCTTTTAAGGAATTAATCTACTCGTAGTTTCCCATTTTTTCTTTCTAATTTTTTTGATATTAAGGAAAAGAAATTATCGCAAAGAAGGGTAATGTCAATAACTCAATTTTCTTTTAAAGAATTAACCTACTCATAGTCTCCCACTTTTTATAAATTATTTTTCTTATATCAAAGAAAAGAAATTATCCCAAAGAAGGGTAATATCAATAACTCAATTTTCTTTTAAGGAATTAATCTACTCGTAGTTTCCCATTTTTTCTTTCTAATTTTTTTGATATTAAGGAAAAGAAATTATCGCAAAGAAGGGTAATGTCAATAACTCAATTTTCTTTTAAAGAATTAACCTACTCATAGTCTCCCACTTTTTATAAATTATTTTTCTTATATCAAAGAAAAGAAATTATCCCAAAGAAGGGTAATATCAATAACTCAATTTTCTTTTAAGGAATTAATCTACTCGTAGTTTCCCATTTTTTCTTTCTAATTTTTTTGATATTAAGGAAAAGAAATTATCGCAAAGAAGGGTAATGTCAATAACTCAATTTTCTTTTAAAGAATTAACCTACTCATAGTCTCCCACTTTTTATAAATTATTTTTCTTATATCAAAGAAAAGAAATTATCCCAAAGAAGGGTAATATCAATAACTCAATTTTCTTTTAAGGAATTAATCTACTCGTAGTTTCCCATTTTTTCTTTCTAATTTTTTTGATATTAAGGAAAAGAAATTATCGCAAAGAAGGGTAATGTCAATAACTCAATTTTCTTTTAAGGAATTAACCTACTCGTAGTCTCCCACTTTTTCATCCTTATTTTTTCGATATTAAGGAAAAGAAATTATCCGAAAGAAGAGTACAAGGATCAGAAGATTCGCGAAATAAACCGTCTTGGATATTTTATCCCTGCCGTTCGAGATGAAACAGCGGCAGACAACATATTATCAGGCACGATAAACTAATACCACGTGCCAGGCGGTTTTTTCTGCAAAGCAAATTAACCCCGAGCAGACCCGCAAAAAGAGCAGACCGATTAGGCACATAAACCAGAAGTCGAGCGTGCACCTTGACACAGAAAAAGCCGGCAGAGCCATTCGTACCCGGCAAAACTTAACGGCGGCTCATTAATAAGAACGCGGTGCATTAATTAGCCACGAAAGTAGTTCAATTTCCAGGCGAACACCAGGAAGTCCCGCGGAACGGGCCGGACTGGCTCTAGGGCCCCGACGCCAATGGATGATGCGGCCAATAATATCGGGTGTATCGCGTGCTGTGCTTATGGAAACGAACGGATTAGAGGAGATCTACTCATTCCCGTGGACCGATTCTCAGGCGTGGCTGAGCAAATACAAAAGGTGCATCGAGATGCGGTGTAAGCGGCCGCCGAGACAAACCTCCTTCCGGTTCATCGGAGGAACACAAGAAACGCTGCGCCGAGATTTCCGAGATAACTCGGACAATTTAGATTTATGCACCGTTAAAAACGGTCCGACGTTCGGCTTTTTTCTAACGGCGGAATGGTATCGTTGTACCTGGGTGACGTTGTTGCGCACTCAAGTAAATAGTTGGGAACACTGGACTCGACGAATTTCAACCAGGGAACTATAAGCTAAATGAGATGCTATCTTGGATTTAATCGAATCTAAATTCGATATGTGTTAATCCTTTGCACTCGACGTTTTTTTTTGGCTACAGGAAAGTAGAAATTCACAGATTTTTTTCTATAAAACTGACGTTGTCTTTTTCAATGGTAAATAAAGAATCGTATAATAATTAACACGTAAAATTATTTAATTTCGTTATTTCGTGTATTGTTATATTATCTTAAATTTGATATATTAATTAATATGCGTCTTCTAAATTTCATGGCAACTGAGAATCGCCTCTCGAGTGTAAAGGGTTAAAAGTAATTATATGTTGGTCGAATCTATTTTGTACCATATTTGATCTGAATGTAGCATGAATTGAAGTGAAATTTAATTGGGATATAACCTTTCTGTAATTTGTTTCTAATATCTGAGTTAGGTTTGAGCAAAGTCGAGTTTAAATCTAATCTTAATCTTAAATATAAGTTGAATTTTACTTTGAGTTGCAGATTTTGCAAATCAAATTCACGGTTAAGTCGAATTTAAACCTGGTATATATCGAAAGTAATTATGTGTTGGTCGAAGCTAACCATAAATTTAAATTTGTCACATGTCTGACTTAATTGTAGCATAAATTGAACTGGAATCTAACCTAAATGTGACATGAATTTAATTTAGGTATAACCTTTGTCTAATTCGTGTCTAATATCTGAGTTAGGTTTGAATGAAGTCCAATTCAGATCTAAGTCTCGAACTTAATCTACGCTTAACTTAAATGTAAATTGAATTTCGACTTTGGGTTACTAGTTTTACAAATCAAATTCATCCTTTTGCAAATCAAACTTACTATTTTGCAAATTGAATACTTGTCCATAAATATTTTATTTAAGAAAATATGAAATATAAATTAATCAATAAGAAATTATAAATTTTATTATATATTGTAAAAGGGTGTATTTAAGGTGCAAAACCTGTGACTTAATTATATTCCAAAATTTCACTAAAAATAAATCCAATTTGGACTTAAATGTAACCTTAACTAAAATCGGTTCCAAACCTTCTGAGTTTTCCATTGCAATGGCTGATGGTTACAGAGAAAATGGAAAATATTAAAATCAAGTCCTGTTTGCATTTAAATGCAAGATCACTGTAAAAATGAACTTTTAAAACATTCAAATTCATTTATGTAATACCGTGAAGTAAAACCCTTAAATTTATATGTACATTTTTTATAATACATGGTTGACAAAATAAAGGGAGTAATTTACATTTTAATAAAGAATAAAATTTCTGCAAGGAAAAATCTTCTGAACATCAAAATTTCCTATAATTACTGAAGTATAGCGAAACAAAAGTCATTCTTAATAAAAATGAAGTCTAAAGATCATATCACTCGTTTTTATAGCAATATAGTACGTAATTAAATTTAATTTTGTTTTTTTAACCAATTACAGATAAATTTAATAAATACTCCCATTTTCTATCGTGCAAATATTTTTTTTAATAACATCTTATCGCATATAAAATCTCACTTCTAAATTCCAACTTTCTAGATTCGTATAAAGTGAAATTTTTTTAAAATTCAGGTAAATGTGAGATATTTACCATAAATGAAGATTTATTCGAATCGTAATCAGAACGTTTTGAGGATTGGAATACATATCGTACTGTACTTCTGTATACTGCAACGAAGATCGAGCTGCAACATGTTCTCATGAATATCAGAAAGCGACTGGTTCGTTTGAAGAGTAAAATTCAAGCAACGTGATTAATGAATAAAACCGCTACCCAAGCGGAGTATGCAAATTAATTGATAAGCAAAACTGAAGGATATTGCAGAAAAATTTGAAATATGTTATTTTATTGCAAAAACATACCTTAATTAAAGTGCGCCTAATGAGTTTCGTTTACATGAAATTACGAGGTAATACACCAGTCCAGTTTTGTAAATGGTTAGTCAAAGGATATCCTATAAATATTTAGATGTACCAACAAATTTTGCATAATTTTACCAAACATATCTACTAATGGTAATTAATCATTAGTGTAAGCATTTGATTATTATAAGCATTGAATTATTACTCAGTTAATTGTTAATAATTATCAATAATTATTGAGTGATAATAATAATAACAATGTGCTAATGAAATCTTATCCGAAATACCTTTTTGTTAATTTATCAGAACCAGTTCAAGTATCATCTTATTTATAGATCACTATGTNAATTAAATTTTTTTTATATCCCACTCTAGATAGATATAGTGTCTCAAGTTATTTGCTCACCATAATTTTCTAAATATATTCTACTCTATAATTCCTTTAATCTTAATAATCATCTTAAAGTAGAATAATTATTATGTAATAATTATATGATTATTATTAAGAGTGTACTGAGAAAATTTGGAGACTCAGATATATATTATATAGAATTGCATTTTATATAAAAAGAATTTTCATTTGAATTCTTTAAATAATAAATTGGACTTTTATGTAAAATAATTATTATGATTAAAGTCAAATTTATTATTTAAAGAATTCAAATGAAAATTCTTTTTATATGCAATTCTATATATGAACTGAGTCTCCAAATTTTCTCAGTACACTGTTAATAATCATTTCATATTTAACCATAATCTATAATTTAAAAAAAAAAACAAACAAATAAAATATTTTGTCATACCTTACATTATATGTATGTAGTACATATATGTTAAAATAATTTCCCAATTTTCTCAATATGTCCTACTCCATAATTCCTTTAATCTCATTACCATCTTTAATCATAATAATTATCCCACATCTAACTCCAATTTATTATTTAAAAAATTTAAATGAAAATTCTTTTTATATGTAAATCTGTATGCACACACGCTCCAAATTTATTTTCAGTCAAATTTTCTTAGAAATTTTCTTTTCTAATAACTACAATTACGTTAATAATTACTTCAAATTTAACCACAATCTGTAATTTTAAAAAATCAACTGAAATATCTCTTATACCACATCCTGTATAAATATACACTACATAGAGCTGAAAATATTTTTCCAGTCCAATTTTCTCCATACATTCTAGTCTATAATTCCTTCAATCTTAATACCATCTTTAATGATAATAATTATTGCGCATTTGACCCAAATTTGTTATCTAAAAAATGGCAAATAAAAATCGGAGGAAATTAAAGGATATTCTCCCATGTAAATAACGCTATCCCCGAGAGCTGTTTTATTCAGGAATCGAATAACGTTGCCAGTTCCGACCACTTTAATTTCCAGGAATGCCAAGGAATACCGACACCTCAGTCCGCCAATCTGCAATTTAATCCGACAGCTCTCGTTCCCTTATCTCCGTTTGCTCGCGCGAAGTTAGATAAACACCGCGGCAAATTCTTCTCCGTCGTTAGTCAACGATTTTATCCCGCCTCCATCGAGGCTCGCGACCACGTTGAAACCGTGCTACGAAATCCGCTCTATCGCCGATGTCCGTTATTAAACGTTATTAAACCGTTGCACGGTGATCCATGTCGAATAACTACGCTGGCAGCCGCGTCGATTCTGGTCAATTAGAGATCGTGAAAATTCGCGTTGCCACACTCCGTGGCTTCCTTGAACGTTGACATTCAGGCCAGGCTGCCAGGCAACAGTTCCCTGTCAACGATGACGCGAAGCGAAAGGATTGACGAGCTATTTGCATTTCCTCCTTCATTTTGATAGATACCAAGAGTGACGGTTCACGTCGGAACACCAACGATGACTATGAAAACTGAGCCCACTATAGTTTAGAAGCTTGCATGCCCAACAGCTCCATGCCGCCTTGTCAAACGTGATTAAACAGAGATACGTCGCACGAATTCGCGTTAATGGTTTGGATTAGGTATCCTGATCGTTAGGAATAGTCACGTCTACGCATAGACTCAGCACATCGTGTACCTGTGTGTGCAAAAGGAATTAGAAAACTTGTTTATGGTGTTGCATAGAGGTACAAGTATTAATTGATAATCGTTCATCGCACGTTTGCATTTGAGACTTACTAAAGTTCAATTTCTGAGATGAATGTTTATTTTCATGCCGTCAGTGTGAGGAAAACTGATAAGTTGGATGGTTCCTTGAGATGTCGGGACACCAACGATAACTATGAAAATTGAACTTACTATAGTTTAGAAGGTTGCATGGCAAAGAGCTCCATGCCGCCTTGTCAAACGTGATTAGACAGAGATACGTCGTACGAATTCGCGTTAATGGTTTGAATTAGGTATCCTGATCGTTAGGAATAGTCACGTGTACGCATAGAGTTAGCACATCGTGTACTTGTTTGTGCAAAAGTAATTAGTTGCATAGAGGTACAAGTATTAATTGATAATCGTTCATCGCACGTTTGCATTTGAGACTTACTAAAGTTAAATTTATGAGATGAATCTTTATTTTGAGAGATGATTTTGCTATCTGGTTCGAAGAGCGACACTGTTGCATACATTTACAGCTCTTTTTATTCGATATTATCGGTTTATTATATTAAAGATTCGTACCACAAATTTGTGTTGCAGGCACTGGATCTGAGACTCGTGTGGAGCAAAAGGACCGTGACTCAATAATGTCAGCTAAGTAGATAACGTGTTAATTAGTAATTAGTTGGAATAACGTGAGGTGACTAGTGAAAGGATTTATAAAGTATTGGATAGTAATTTATCTTAGATTTGCACCCGAGATTTCCTAAAGTTATAAAAAAATAATTATCAACTGAGTAGAGGTAAAGTGTTGCTGTCATTCCTGTAACAAAAAGAGTGAACAGGATTGATCGAGACTAAATGGGGTAGAGTGATGCAGTACAGTGTTAATTATTTAATATAAAAGAAGCTGAAGTAACTTTCTACTGCTGTGCCAGAAGTTTATAGTTAAAAATCGTCAAAATCGATGGAATTAGGTGGAACAAACTTAGCTGTGTACTGCTGAGCTCTGTATAATCCCAGAACCAGAAATAGATATCGGAAATGTACATTATAAAACGAGTTGTGCAGTCAGAAAAATGTAAAATGTTTAATTTAAGAATTTATGAAAACAATTGTCAGATCCGGAGTAGATTCAGCGAATTTTATAGCATATTTCAGTTGTGCATGGACTCACGGGACCGTGGATGATCAGGAAAATCTGTGGCAAAGAGAATATCGGAGCCTTCCAGGTAATAAAGTTTATTAACGGAATGTAGGCTGTATAATGAACACCTGCAGAGAACATGCATAATAGCATTATCGTGGTCGTTCGCGATAGGTTAGGGTAGTCTGGACTCTAGTGTCTGAAAAGAGCTAGTCTGCTTATTTTTAAGGAAGTGTTAATTAATACTCCGTGCTAAAGACGATCGTTATTGTAGTTAAATGCCAGGAGTTCAGAAATTACTGGATGGAAAAATTGGTACTTATCTCCGAACACATATAGACCTAACCAAGGCTAATAAAACCCAGGAGCTGTACCCTGATTACAGTAGTATAAAAGCCATAAAGATTCCTGAGTGACATCGTCACGGTGTAGGAGAAATTCGCAAAAGCAACTAGGAGATACACTCGATTTCCATTCGTGCTGTATAATATTAAGAAGGAGTAAGAGCAATAAAAATGAAGGAGAATAAGAAGGAAAAATAATTTCTGGATATTTCGTTTCACAGAAGATTTGCTGACAGATCTCCATCTTGGATCTTGATATAATAAGTATGTCTCGATAATGTAGCAATCACTATCAGTAATACAGTGATTTGTGTATCATTTCTCCCTTATTTTATTGATTCCTTGTTCTTGTTTATTATATGCTTGACACGAATTTCACTTTTTGAATTTTCCTTCGTAATAATTTCTCTATTCGAACTATTCTTAACGAATATTCTAAAAACATCGGTTATTATTGAAATAAAAATATGAGATGAGAATGTTTATTTACAGATAAGAGTTAACTATCGATTACTCTAGTGGCGAGTTTTGGAATTACATCACGAACCTAACCTCTTCGTAAACCATTTAATGAACCTTCCAGTGATCAAAGTGAATAGGATATTTGAAATCGAATATCGTTTCATTCAAGAGAATTTTCAATGGATGTTTCATTTCAGAGAAGATTTACAGATAGTTTTCTATTTTGGAGGCACATATAATAAATATAAAATGAGAAAATATGTTTATAGGGAAGGGGTGACTAACGAGTGCTCTAGTGGCGAGTTTAGGAATTACACTACGGATCTAACCTCTTCGTAAACCATTTATGAACATTTCAGTTATCAAGATGAAAAGAATGTTTGAAATCGAATATCGTTTCATTCAAGAGTATTTTCAATGGATGTTTCATTTCAGAGAAGATTTACTGACAGATCTTCAATTTGGACGCTGATATAAATATAAGATTGAAAACATATCTGCAGGGAATGGATGACTAATTAGTACTCTAGTGGCGAATTTAGGAACTAGATCTCATGTTCTCAAAAACCCTCTAATGTACTTTCTAATTATAAAGATGAATAGGATATTTTAAATCAAACAAAGTTTCATACAAGAACAGTTTCAATGGATGATTCATTTCAGAAAAGTTTTTCTGCTAGATCTCCATTTTGGACGCTGATATAAATATGAGATGAGAAAATATGTTTATAGGGAAGGGGTGATTAACGAGTACTCTAGTGGCGGGTTTAGGAATTACACCACGGATCTAACCTCTTCGTAAACCATTTATGAACATTTGAGTTATTAAGATGAAAAGAATGTTTGAAATCGAATATCGTTTCATTCAAGAGTATTTTCAATGGATGTTTCATTTCAGAGAAGATTTACTGACAGATCTCCATTTTGGACGCTGATATAAATATAAGATTGAAAACATATCTGCAGGGAATGGATGACTAACTAGTACTCTAGTGGCGAATTTAGGAACTAGACCTCATCTTCTCGAAAACCATCTAATGTACTTTCTAATTATAAAAATGAATAGGATATTTTAAATCGAACAAAGTTTCATACATGAACAGTTTCAATGGATGATTCATTTCAGAAAAGTTTTTCTGACAGATCTCCATTTTGGACGCTGATATAAATATAAGATGAGAAAATATATATGTGCAGAGAGTGGGTGGCTAACTAATAATCTAGTGGCGAATTTAGGAACTTGACCTAACCTCCTTATAAACCACTTAATGAACCTTCTAATTATCAAAATAAATAGAATATTTAAAATTGCATGTCATTTCANTTACAGATAAGAGTTAACTATCGATTACTCTAGTGGCGAGTTTTGGAATTACATCACGAACCTAACCTCTTCGTAAACCATTTAATGAACCTTCCAGTGATCAAAGTGAATAGGATATTTGAAATCGAATATCGTTTCATTCAAGAGAATTTTCAATGGATGTTTCATTTCAGAGAAGATTTACAGATAGTTTTCTATTTTGGAGGCACATATAATAAATATAAAATGAGAAAATATGTTTATAGGGAAGGGGTGACTAACGAGTGCTCTAGTGGCGAGTTTAGGGATTACACCACGGACCTAACCTCTTCGTAAACCATTTAATGAACTTTTCAGTTATCAAGATGAATAGGATATTTGAAATGGAATATCGTTTCACGCAAGAGAATTTTCAATGCATGTTTTATTTCAGAGAAGATTTACTGTTCAATATCTATTTCGGAGACGGATATAAATATAATATGAGAAAATATATTTACAGGGAGTGATTGATTAACTAGTACTCTGATGGCGAGTTTAGGAACTTGATTTACCCTCTTTATTAACCACTTAATGAACTTTCCAGTTATGAAGATGAATAGGATATTTGAAATCGAATATCGTTTCATTCAAGAGAATTTTCAATGGATATTTCATTTCTGAAAAGTTTTTCTGACGAATCTCCATTTTAGACGCTGATATAAATATGAAATGAAATAATATATACGTGCAGGGAGTGGGTTTCTCACTAGTACTCTAGTGGCGAATTTAGGAACTAGACCTAATCTATCCGAAAACCATCTAATGTGCTTTCCAATTATAAAAATGAATAGGATATTTAAAATTGAATGTCATTTAATCCAAATGCAGTTTTAATGGATGTTTCATTTCAGAGAAGATTTACTGACAAATCTCCATTTTGGATGCTGATAAAATAAATATAAAATGAAATAATATATGTGCAGGGAGTGCGTGGCTAACTAGTACTCTAGTGGCGAGTTTAGGAATTACATCACGGACCTAACCTCTTCGTAAACCATTTAATGAACTTTTCAGTTATCAAGATGAATAGGATATTTGAAATCGAATATCGTTTCACGCAAGAGAATTTTCAATGCATGTTTTATTTCAGAGAAGATTTACTAACCAATATCCATTTTGGAGATGGATATAAATATAATACGAGAAAATATATTTACAGGGAGTGATTGACTAACTAGTACTCTGGTGGCGAATTTAGGAACTAAACCTAATCTTTTCGAAAACCATTTAATGTACTTTTCAATTATAAAAATGAGTAGGATATTTTAAATCAAACAACGTTTCATACAAGAACAGTTTCAATGGATGTTTCATTTCAGAGAAGATTTACTGATCGATATCCATTTTGGAAGCTGATATAAATATAAGATGAGAAAATATATACGTGCAGGGAGTGAGTTTCTAACTAGTACTCTAGTGGCGAATTTAGGAACTAGATCTAATCTCTGCGAAAACCATTTAATGTACTTTTCAATTATAAAAATGAATAGGATATTTTAAATCAAACAACGTTTCATTCAAGAGCATTTTTCAATGGATGTTTCATTTCAGAGTAGATTTACTGACAGATCTCCATTTTGGACGCTGATAAAATAAATATAAAATGAAATAATATATGTGCAGGGAGTGCGTGACTAACTAGTACTCTAGTGGCGAGTTTAGGAATTACATCACGGACCTAACCTCTTCATAAACCATATAATGAACCTTTCAGTTATCAAGATGAATAGGATATTTGAAATCGAATGTCATTTATTCCAAGTGCAGTTTTAATGGATGATTCATTTCAGAGAAAATTTACAGAACGATATATATTTTGGAGGCTGATATAAATGTAAGATGAGAAAATACGTTTTCAGTTATCAAGGTGAATAGGATATTTGAAATCGAATATCGTTTCATTCAAGAGAATTTTCAATGGATGTTTTATTTCAGAGAAGATTTATTGAAAAATCTCCATTTTGGACGCTGATATAAATATAAGATGAGAAAATATATGTGCAGGGAGTGGATGACTAATTAGTACTCTAATAACGAATTTAAGAACTACGTCACGAATCTAACCACCTAATGAACCTCCCCAACAACTTCCCCATGTATCTTTTCCTTCAAACTTCTTACAGAACAACACAATTTGTTATCAAATACGAATTATAATACAAGATCTCCACAAACGACAACCTCGTCATATTCAAAGGGAACATCAGCCAATGTAAATAGTCATTACAGCCTGAAATTGCTATTTCACGCGAAATTGAACGGTCATAAAGATGGACTTGCAGTCGAGCCAAAAGTTGATGCCATGAACGATAAGTAAAGCAGGTTATGGTCAGGCCGGTTAAAAAAATCGCAATCTCCAGTTATGTTTGGCAACGTAAAATATTTACGATACAAAAAGCGTATTAAATAAAAAAAAAAAAATGACATCCTCGGTGTTTCCACGACGTCCGTGTTTTTATTGGCGCATTACCTCGTAACCCAGCGATATCCCGACACCTGGATCGTACGGCAAACAACGTAAATCGATCTTTCGCGCCGAATCAAACAGCCGGTTTGAAAACCGCAATAAACATCGGGTTGACACGCGGCGCGACTTTTAACGCGGCTTTCCACGCCAGTTTCCACGACTAACGGCTGTTCCGACGTTTCCTATTCATCGGTCATTCGTCCTCGCCGCGTGTACACCATAAACTGGAAGCTTTATAGACTGCACCCAGCCCTGTAAATCCCGCGACGTTTACCGAAAATCTCCCTCTCCCCTGTCACGTGACAGTCGAGAATTTATCTCTAAACGCGGCTACCAAGCCTCTCCTCGCGCGTTCCTCGGCGTAAATTAAATTTACGACACGAGGAAAGCAATGATTCGCTTATTAAACGCGACAGCAACGGCCGTGCCGCAAGCATAACGCTGTGGGAAGTTTTCCCCGTTGCCGCGGCCTTTATTCGTTATTTATTCGACCAATCGCTGCCCTCTGGCCAAGAGAGTCAACGGAAAGCGAGTTCGACCTGATGATATTCGACACGGAGAAATTAATAGATATGGGTTACGGTGTAGGTTAGCTCATGGTGGCGCCATCTGGTGGCGAGAAATTAATATGAGATATCGGCGAGTTGGTAGAAACAGGCTGATGCTTCGAATATTTCTACTACTTTTATACTTTAACCCATTTGTTATTAATGACAAATTTGATAATTTATACATTTTTCATAAATCACAATTGCATTCTCACCTTTATAAACTAAATTTCTATTATATATCATCTAAAGTTCATTCTCATCTTAAAAGTTAGGTTAGGAAGTTTATTTTTTAACAAACTTAAAGATGCAATTATTATAATTTTTCGCGACAAAAATTCTCTGACATTCGATTTCAAGTTTGTCTAAACAACTTCCTAAATAGCATAAAACGTGTCTAAGACTGGACCATGATGCAACGAAATTTAGTTCTCTTTTGCCCCCTAAAAACAACTGAAACTACATCCTCGTAACTAACGCGCAATTACACGGATGGCGGAAAAGCTGGGAAAAAACGTTGATTCCCGAGCGTATTTGCGCGGTTGGTCCGTGACTTTTATATCGGCCATAAATTGCCACGGTGCGAACCGGAACATCCACGCGGGGGATCCCCGATGGAGCTACTCCCATGCGTTTCGCATCCTCCTAGTCGTGAACACGGTGTAACGAATTCTGGCGGCAGTAAAACGTGTAATTTGTGCAACAGCAAGCGATGCACCAAACGATCCGAGGTATTCCCTTCAAGAGGCTGAAGTGATAATCAGCCTCGACGTATCATGGTTTGATGAAGGTATTGGTCATTGCTTCGGTGTGATACTCGATATACAAGCACATATATTTAGGACGATATGATGTGTCGTTTAAAGGAGGAAATTGGTTATCAATCGTTACACGTGTAACAGGAGGAAGATCCCGTTTTGAAACTGTATTTATTATACTCGTATATTTATGCATTATAATTCAAGCCTGCATAGGTGTAGCGAGTGTCGAGGTACAAAACGTAACACGAAGGATTTCCGTTGGTCGAATTATTATTCATAGATGGGAAAGTCGACGCTTACGCCCTCTGTGCAACTAGATATCCCTAGAATGCGGTAACTTCCTTAGTATACTTACACGGTATGGGACAAAATTATAGGACGTCGTGTAATTTTTAGATTTTCTTGAAACTAGGGTAATATGTATAAATACTATATACTTAACCATGTAATGTGTCGCTCCATTAATAATACTTTTAATAAAACTAACCGCAATTTCTATTTTTTTTATTTTTTAATTATCTTAGATTAAAATAAAAACCTGCAATTTTGTTACCTACTTCGTGGATAAATAAATTTCTAGTTACAAAGGACTAGTGTGGAATTAAAAAATTTAACTGTTAAATAAGGTACATCAAGTCAGATTAATTCATAGTGAAATTTTAAGAATGAAGTGTAGAATAATTAAATTCTACTAATACACATATTCACGCACGTATTGCTAAATTATACAGCTATCGGTTTGTGTGTATCAGTTTGCCCCAATTTAAAAAGCCTAACCTCAACTTCTCCGTTACTTTATTTCATCGAGGTACCGTTGCATCATCGCCAAACAATTCACTTATGTCAATTATTAGTTCCTACATCCTCCATCAGAACGAAACACCATGATTACCTGTAATTCCTCTCTCCGGTATCGGAGAAAAATCCAGTTACAAAGAGTTAAAACGTACACCTAACCTATAAGCCAACGATTTCCTCTAATCGCATAAATCACGTTCTTCACAGCAACAATCTTATCCGTGGCAGGAAATATAATTCCATTGAACAACCCGGGAACCTAGAACGCGTAAATCACATTCTCGCTTCGGTACGCACGATCTCACAATTTTTGTAGCAGGCCATTCCTAAAGCCACGTTCAGATTAGTCAAATCACTCTAAATATCGAATCCGGAATTCGAGTTCGTGCTCGTACAAGTCAATCGACTTGAAGTTCTCTGAATTCCAAACAACCAACTTCAGACAGCGAGAATCTAACATGGCGTTGATATAGATGGCGTTCTCTTCATAAAAACGCGCGAACTTTGAATACATTTCCAAGAATTTTAGAAAGTAATAGTAAGAAACAAAAAATATGTGACTGTGTAATACTTGTTGTCAATCTAGATGGCGTTCGTGTAAGATACGTAATAAAAGCGCGAAGTTTGAATATATTTATAAGAATTTTGGAATGCAGTGACTGAATAATATTTATTTTGTTCCTTATTTTACAGATTATGGTATTTTCCTTATTTTTATAATTTTCTTCTAGACGAATGGAGCATGTCTTTATCAATAAATCCTCTTAACTTATATACAATTATCGTAATATATGACTGTGGTTAATTATTTTGACAACTCTTCAATTTGACATTCAATTTCTAATTTAATCATTCAGTTTTTACACGACGGTCACTTTCATAAACAAAACACACTTCATGCCGATCAATCAATATTTCGAATCGAGAAATATTTCGCATGTTACTAACCGAATAAAATAACAGGTTCCCGTCGATATAAAGTGGTCTCAGGTTACATCAGACCAAACAACTCGAAGTCAAGGTGACTTGACTAATAACAACTCGCGTAGAAACTCGGAAGGATATTTCAGTCGAGGTAAATAACAGATTCGCATTGGTGTCGTGGTGTCAAGTTACAATACGACACGGCCCTGTCGTAAATTAAACTATCGATTGGCGACTTCGACTAATGTCCTTCTAATGTCCACTCGTGATCTTGCACCGCGTCCCATTCTAAAACCCGGTATAAAGAAACGAAAAAAAAAATGTACGACCAACGATATAGCAAAAAAAAAAATCGTGCAAACACTGATTTTCATCGCAACAAATTGGAAATGGCGACGGAGTAATTGCAACACAAAGATAAATTCTGATTTCCAATCTGCGCATACCGCATTTCATTTCAAGCGACTCGAGATCAAGCCGACCAATCTGAACGCGGCTTAACACCACGTCCAATCGCGTCGAATTCTTAATTAATCGCGCCCCCTGGTGCAACGCTGTGGCGCCCCCCGTGCCCGTTGAGGGCAGCGACGGAACTAATTTATGACCGCGCACGTTGTCGCGTTCGCCGGCGAATTAAACGCATTCCCGGCATGCACCGTTATCGCGTGCGATATCGCGACCGCGCCCATCAGCCTGCGAAAATCGATCTTTCCCGCGGGATGGCCTCGACGCACCTGCCGTAACACGGTTGCTACCGTAAAAGGTGCGGTAAAAGCTTCGCAGCATAGGTCGCGACCTGGACGTGCGCCGGTCGGAGCGAAACTAGATTTAAAAATTTGTAGAACGGTTAACACCGCAGGGAGAAGGTGGCTAGTAGAACGGTGACTCCACCTTTGACGCGCCCGTGTCGCCATCTCTCGGACATTGGCGCAACCACTCACGCGACAGGAGAATAAGAATCGTGACTTCTAGGTTATGTTCACGTTTGTAGCGGATCTCGGAAAATTTTCCTGCGAATTTAGAATTTGGA
>NIJG01000597.1:326661-341393 GCA_002201625.1 Euglossa dilemma | reverse complement strand
GATAAAAAGTTTTAGAACAAGATTCGATAAAACTTGTTTCTTTCAAAGAAAGTGACTACTATTCTGAAATTCGAGAATTGCTAATATATAGTACGTTATTAATTTATAAATTAGTCTGGAAAGTGATAAATGGTTAAGCGCATAATACGTTGATTTCATGAACAATAAGTGTTTGCCAAGCGATGTCAGGTATCTTTTGTCGTAAATCTGACGTATGGATTGAACTGTCCGGACAATTAGGACTGGCTAGTATAGATGGGTATAATAAATAGCGATAGGCGAAGTTGTGCCACGTTTACCGGGAATCGCAGGTATAAACTTGGTGGTCTGACCGATTTTACCATCTTGCTATATCACGGGCGCTTTTACGTATGTAAAAAAGCACGATGACGAGGGAATGGACGGTGGTAAGTAAGTGGGACAGGCCGAAGGAGCATCCTCCAGGTTTCTCGCATTGTTCCTGAAATCGAATTTACGATAGTGCGCTCGATATCGCCGCTTTCGAATAGCCGGTGCCCAACTGTGCGAGCAGAATCAAATTAACGACACGATTTCTAAACACTTTTCTCTGGAAGCAGCCGCGAACCAGCACGCCTCTGCGCCGCTTTAACGAGCATGCACGCGAACGATGCGATTTTCATTCCACGATGCTCCGTTTGCAACATGTTCCCTTCTGACCGGAATTTTATCCACGATATCTCCATGAAATATCAATCGATTTCACGTTTTTATCAGCGATCTGTGATTTTAGGGTGTGTAGACGATAATGGTGATAATCGGTTATGGTTTGTTCGTGTTATCTACAGTTTGATCAAATTGTAGTCGTCATTCTATAAAAAATATCAATTAATTTCACTGTTTTGTGATAAATTTGTAATTTAAGGTTCCATAGATGAGAATTGTAATAATGGTAATGATAATTGAGCATTTGTTTATGACGTGTTACATTTTGACCAAGTTTTAGTTATCATTCCCTGAGAAATATTAATTGATTTCACTTTTCTTATGATAAATTTGTAATTTAAGATTCCATAGATGAAAATGGTAATAATGGTAATGATAATGGAGCATTTGTTTATGATGTGTTGCATTTTGACTAAATTTTAGTTGCCATTCCCTGACAAATATTAATTGATTTTACTTCTTTTATGATAAATTTATGTTTAAGGTTCCATATAAAAAATAGTAAGAATGGTAATAATAATTGATAATTTGATTATGACATGCTACATTTTGACTAAATTTTAATTTTCCTTTCATGAAAAATATTAATCTATTTCACTTTTCTTATGATAAATTTCTGGTTCAAAGTTTTCTGAAACAAAATGGCAAAAGAGTTAATGATTAATTTACAACACGTTGCCATCTAGCCAGAATTTAATCTGTGTGAAATATACCAAATAAACGGAAGTACCATAATATTTCAACTTGAGCCCATTCCGATAGAAAATACAATAAATATTCATATTTATTTCCCATCATTGTTCCAGGATACCTTAACAGTTTTAATCACAGTTGAATGCATCTTCCTCGAACATTGTGCTCGAAACTTTCACCAAGTACTTGTATAAATTACGAACATCCTTTTCTTTTATTTTTCCGACGCACGGTTCACCGAACCAAGTTCTATATCCTCTAAATGCGCACACCGGGTATCTCTTGTCGAAATTGAAAGGAAATCACTGATGTATAACTTAATCTGCCGCAACACAAACCACCTACACACCTGGCTGATCTAGAGATCAAGCTGTACACGATTCAGCAACAAACACTTCTCTGATCTCTCCTGATGGAATATTAAAACGAAATTTAGCGAGAAGATTTCTAGATTAACCTTTCCAATGGCGAATTTCTTCCTACCAATTCCACTAACTATTTTTCTACAATGCATGTGCATGCTCTTTTAAAAGCAGATTAGAAGCGTATAATACGGTAATTAGGTCTTGGAGAGATAACACGCGAATCTGTGTTACGTGAATTACAGGACTACTTTAGAAAATAGAAACGGGTTTTAAAAATTCACAAAAATATACATGATACATTTAAGTAATTACAAAATTCTGAATTCTTGATTTTTTGTTTAGTTTTATGGGTACTTAGGTGCTTTTCTCTTCATTCATATATCCTCGAAATTTTAATAAGCGTGAAAAGTATTGGAAATGAAAATTGAATATTTTTTCAGGCTTTTCACGTTATCAGAAAATTTGTTTATTTAAGTAAGTCAAATCATTCGTAATTAAACAAAACAATTATTACACGTTAATGTTTTTCAGTATAATGAAACTAATAATATAAATATAAATAATATTTCACACGTTAGTATTTATCAGTATAATATTTTCTTTCTATAAATTTCAACATGAAGGAAAATTATAAACTTTATTCTTTTTACGATACAATGATACACAAAATATCGAGATAAAATAATTTTATTAATGTTATCTTTTATTAAAACGATATTCGAGTTCAGAGGATTAATATTGCACGAAATAACCATAGATTTCGAATTTTCAGGGAATACGTGCGTTTAAAAAATATCAAATGGCAGTGTATATACTTCAATATCCTCGTTACATGTTATTTTGTATGAAAATTTCCTCGATTTTCAAAGTCAGTTGTAGGAGTATCGTGATATATTGAGAATACTTGTAGTCTTATTTACTGTGTTTGGTGCAAGGTTCAAGATGTACATATTTCTTCGAATTATAGCTAAAATATGACATAAATGTATATATATGTATATTGCTTCATGAATCGATTACATATGATTTACCAAGAAGAACACCATAAGCCTTTAAACCACCCTCCTCAATTATCGTGTAAACTTCCAGACAGTTTATGAAACCAATTTTATCAACACCTAACATTTATCTTGAAATAAAGATAAACATACTACACGTTCAAAATTAAAGCCTAAACAAAATTTGATTACACAAATTTTTATTGGATTGGGTAAAAATAAATGAAAGGAGTTCATTGAAAAACCCAATATATTTCAGAAATAAAAAGTTTATTTCTTTGATAAAAGATGTTTTGATATCTAATAAAAACATTTTCAATTTCAAATTAATATTTCTTTGATAAGACATGTTTTGATATCTAATGAAGAAATGTGCAATTTCAAATTAATATTTCTTTGATAAGATTAGATATTTTGATATCTAATGAAAATATTTCCAATTTCAAATTAATATTTCTTTGATAAGAGATATTTTGATATCGAATGAAAAGATAATAAAAAATTGTCAACTTCGAATTAATTGATTTAAAATTGATTGATAAATCGATTAATTATTTCTTTGATAAAAGATAATAGTGCTCTTCAGCCTCAATACAAAAAGAATCCCTTACCTCTTAAAGATTACATAGCTTATCAGAAAATGGAATTAGCTAGTTATCTACAAAGTAGCTAATTGTAAGAATTATCTGACAATTAGTAATCTCACTGAATAAATCTTCTTCAATTTAAACAAATTACAACAGACTCTACTAAAAACACCAAAATTACTCCCTAGCCAACCCAACAGATAAATCCCTAGTTGTAACTAGATTAACACTAGGAAAATCTAGAGATTTGAGGAAAGGAAGCTTCGCAAATCTCTCATGTAACCAAAGCAACAAACATCGACGTAAACAGCTCCGAAGAACCAACTCGAGTCCATGAATGAGTCAAAGGGATCCTGCTGGACCTGTCCAACCGAAATTTCCGAAGTCAGGGCGTAATTCCATCGCGTGAAACCCGCGAGAAATCCAATAAAGCCTCGTGACGCGTTAAATTTATCTCGGGACAGCAACGGAACCGGCACACGCGGATTTATTAAAGCAGCTCGAGGAAGAAAGGAAGAGAGAGAGAGAGACAGAGAGAGAGAGGTAGCCGGAGAAGGTCGAGCAAAAGTCCCGATCTTCGGTCTAGCGCGTTTTCCATCGATTTTTCTCGCGTTGTCCCTTTTAGAAGCGAAACCCTGACAGCAGTCTCGGCGGCTGCATTCGCCTATTTACATCTCGGAATAAATTACAAGCCGGCGCAACATAGTCCCCGTGGCTGAGCGTGTAAAAACGATAAGGGTTATCGACGCCGGCCTGTCGATGTCTGTGAGAAAATCCGACTTAAACGTCCGTCTCCGTGCCTTTTCTCTCCCTGTGTCCCTCTACCGATCAGGTGGACAGAGGAGAGTGAGAGAGAGAGAAGGGGACCGAGTAATAGGTTACGGTAGTGCAAATCGTCGATGGAACGAGCCTCGATGCAAATACGTTAGGCCGCGAAGCTGGGTACGCCGGCTGGTAGGAATGCGGAGATCGATGGGACATAAAAAGGTTTATGTAGTTTTGACGTCCAGCAGGAAAGAAGTTGAAACGATCGCGGCAGAGTTAAGAGGTTAAGAGATGGTCTGGAGAGGGAACTTCCCATTTTCTGCAAGAAGCCTGCCGATGGCCTCGTTGCTGCCTCGGGTAATGGATTTTTCTTCCTGGCTTAGTCCGATTACGCGATGGGACACGCGAGGATTTTTAGCTGCTCTCTCAAAGCTAACGCGGGGTAATAAACTTTTATATAGATTCGTTTACGTATTGTTCGTTTATTGGTACCGCGCAAGAAGTTAACGGGCCACTCTTTATGCTGCGTTCTACAGATTTGAACTGCTGATGGAGACGAGCGTCTAGGAGTGATGGAATATACGCGAGGATCGCAGCTTTTTGGTTTCTTCTGGGTAGAGGTAGTTGTAGTTGCAGTTTATTTAATTTGTGTTTGTGTTATATGGATTATTTGGTTATTTAGTTTTGATCTGATAGTCTTTAACATGAATGTATATGAGTATTTCAGTTTTTTTATCTTTGGAGAGTAGAGATCTGAATAAAGAATTTTCAATTTATTCAGTTAATATTTGTGTTATATATATTATTTGTTTATTTAGTTTTGACCTGATAATGTATAAAAATGACAGAATATATATAAGAATTTGTGCTTGTTGACTTTTTTGTGAGTACAGGTAGTAAGAATCTGGATGAAGAATTTTTAGTTTATTTAATTTATATTTATTTTACATGTTTTACTCTATATTGATATTATGATATTCTTCATCTTCCTCTATCGATTCTAGGGATGATGAAAAAGATTTTTTTTATTCCTAATAAGCATAAGATAGTGCAGGTTTGAATAAAGAATTTTAAAATTGTTTAGTTAATATAATAAAAAACTGATAGTTCATTTTCTGATATTAGATAAAATGAAAATAAACTCGATATGATACGTCGGTTCAATTTTTAACACTATCAGACCCGTATTTATTGATAGGAACAGTGAACAGTCTAAAATAGAGTATCAATAGCTAGTAATTACATTGATTGTCAATTTCCTCTTATCTTGAATCGTAATAACAGCAAATTAACTCGATGATATTTAACACTGCTTCAAACGACTTACCAAGTGCATAGCATATCCTCATATAATCATAGAATATATCGATGAAATTTAACCTATACAGATTACGTAATGATTTTTTCAATACGTTTTTTGTTAGATAACAATCAAATAATCTAAACGAATAACACGCAAAAGGCGCATTACTGGTAGAAAAATAATATTTGACCCTTTGCAATCCGAATTATATTTCAATTTTGTTACCAACACTCCTTAACGTTTCTAAATTTATTATTTGGAATTTATTTCGAGTAAAAAATAGGGCTATTTAAATTTCAAATTCGATTAAAAATCAGTTATATTTACGCTATTGTTATACTTTGTAATTTTCAAGTGTAAATCTCTTGAAACAATTTCCCAATGTCGAGTCACACACGACATAGAACCGCAAAGGGTTAATAATATACGGCATAGTGATATACCAGAGCGCCATAGGGAAATCAAATTAGGCGCCAAAACTAACCGACGCGGCGGGTCCTCTCCATGGTCCGTCGTCACTTTTCCACTGCGCGTCAAAGGGTCCGAACCGGCGGACGACGTTCCGCGATTGTTGTGGCCACATTTTCACGTTATATCGATTCGCGCCACGCTAACAGGATGAATTAAATCGGTCGATACGGTTTGCCGGCTGGCGTGGACCGATGGCAGTCTCTCCTCTCTTCGCTTCCCCTGGGAACAGCGCGACTCGTGGAAAATCTTCGTGTGGCATCTGGGAAGCAGAGTCACGGTGATTTACGACGCATTATCCACGGCCGATAGGGGATCGCGTAACGATGGCTGAAGCGAAATTAATCGCGAGCGGTAATTATTTTCGTTCAGTTCAGTTTCTCGGAACGGCCGCGCCGCTGATGGGAGAAACGTCCTGTTGCTCGTGTGACCACGATCGTTCTACGGCCGGCTTGCTGTCCGTGTGTGTAGTGTAAGTGCATCGCTAATGACTTAAACAGCGCAGGACGGCGGGGGGGAATGTGAGAAACGGCGAAATTTCGACGCGTTCGAATGCGTCTTTCGATTCGTTACTTATGCCGACGGCTGTCGTAAATGAGATATCGACGAAGCTCGGTGAACCACTTAGCTCGAACATGGGCAAACACCAGTGACAGGTATTTGACTCTATTTGATGCGTTTGAAAGGCATTTTTCAAGAAACTGGTTTTCGGTTCGACGATTGAGTGGACGATTTTAGGTTAGGTTCCATGATTTTCGGTCTGGAAGTGAAACTGAATTTGCTTATGAATTAAAATGTTAATTATACTCATTATTTAGATATATTTACTAAATATATTATACGATAATAATATATTATATTATGGTCTACATACTTTTTCTTAAATTAGAATTATTATTCGATCGATTTATGGTTAATTTGATACCTAACCCTACTTTTGCAAGTGATTGGACATGCTAGTTCTGGTGAAAATATTTTCAATTTTCATTTTCACTTTAACATTCTTACGGTACGGTGATCTTAAGTCACGAAGCCAGTGTCCAAACGTGAAATTTTTATTGTGAAATTATGTCTCGAATATTCTGGAATCGGTGTACAGAAATTGCATGAAATTTCCACGTTTGAAATAGCTCGTGACACAGGTTCCAAGAAACTCGGACCCCCGTCGATTGAGACGTCCTGCCTGCGAAGTGAACACAATGTTTCCGAGCAAACGGTGCGGTAATCGTATCGGTGATATTCAAATTAGAACGATACCGGTGCGCGGTGTGCGTGATTAAAAATAAACGCGTGAGTCGGCGTAATTTCACGGTTGCGCGATTTAGTTAAGTCGCTCGCGTGAGCCATTGCTTTTACGATTGTAGGAGTTAGATGGAGTCACTTGTGGGGGGCGCAGGAGCTTGTGCAAGCGGCGAACGAGTTTCTCGATTCCCTAGGAAAGAATGAACACGTTGGAAGGAATGCAAAGTCGGATAGAGGAATTGCAGATTCGTTTTGTGAAGCATTCTTGGGGCCCCGTGACGTCATCGACTCTTTGTTCGAATGAAAGGGATATGGTGTCGAGGAGGATTTTAAACAAATTTGAAAAAAGAGAAAATATGGAAAATAAACACATGGAATGACGAATTTGTTATTCTTAATTTACAATTCTTGACTCCTTGTTCGCATGAAAGGGGTATAGTGTTGAGGACGATCTTAAACAAATTTGAAAAAAGAAAAAATATGGAAAATGAACACTCGGAATGACGAGTTTGTTATTTTTAATTTACAATTCTTCGATTAACTGTACGAAAGGAAATAGGAAATAATATTTTAATATTGCATATTGTATATATTTAAGTTACAGATAATCAAAATCAAAAAGTATTTGAAAAATTATGCCAGGAAATGTGTATTATATTATACAATTTTTGTGAAAACTATGAATATTAATGTCTGATGCAAAATTTATTTTGTCAATGCTTCGAAAATTATTTTTTGCACAAGATATAGTATCAAATTATTTAATACTACTATTGTTTTGTAATAAAATAAAAAATTATTTCATGCAGTAACGAACAAAGAAATAATTCTATGATTCATGTAAGCTGGTATATGATAATTTGTTGGAATAAAATATACAATTAAATAATATCAAATCGAAGAATAACCAACAAAGAAACAATTTTATAATTTATGTAAACTGATACATGATTATTCTAAACCAACTTCAAGTCGACTAAAATAATTTATATATTGTTATTTACAGAAATAGCAATCCTCGAAATATTTTAATTGAATAATAGCAAATCCAAGGAGGTAACGTCGATGAACTTGACTGATAATTTCACTTTCCTCGTGTTTCGTGGAATTATCGAGAAGAGCGGTGCATGAATAATTCATACATGCATAGTTCCATAGAATGATCTGCTTAATAACTCTTTTTTTCTCTCGGATAACCGGCCATCGTGTCTTCTGTTTACAGTTATTGTCTCCGTGATTCGCACGAACCTTGAACCTCACCGGTAGGCCGACAGGGTTTTTCCAGGAGGTTGCAAAAAACTTTATCGTGAACCTCTATAAATAAATGGACTCGAACCAATACACAGGACTCGTGATGTTACTCGCTGGCGAGGTAAGAAAGGTCTACGATCAAACTTACCGACGTATCTGCGTTTTCATCTTCGCGGTCGGTAACCGTCCGCCATCTTTCCTCAAAAAAGATTTCTAACCTCGTTACGACTTTCTAAAAACGTTTTCCTGATTATCTCCGCCGAACCGACTGCGGAATGGGAATTTTTTATCAGACAGTCACTCGATCCAAAACGCGACTAGGTTGGATTAAACTTCTAATTGAAATCGTTGCGGTATTTTAATTACACTATTGTTTTTTTGCATATGTATTTACTCCTAATTACAATGGCGTTGCGCTATTTTTCTGACATTTTTATTACATTCCTGCCCTTTATGCAATTCTAATCTATCTGCAATTAAAAATTTTCCTGCATTTATGATTGTATATCATTAGAATTCATTTGCTAGATAATATTTGTGATATTATATGAAATAGGAAGTTTTATTCGTTTTTAAAATTGTGCATGATGAAAATTTGTCTTGCTTGTACAGTTACAGTTATAGTATTTATAGGATCTTATTTTTTTATCTCTCTTCGTTTTATAATTATATATAATTGATATTTTAAGCAATTTTTATTAGTCATGTTGTGTGTGTTATACATAGTTACAACTGCAATTTGTTGTGTAACTAAGGTATAAAGATAAAATTACGAGCTCTGCATTTATGCAACGTTGAGTTTCATTTTAGGTGTCTTTAACATCACAAAGGATTATGAAATATACTTAATCGAACAAAAGAAAATCATGAGTTTGAATATCACAGTAATAGAACCTTAAGTGAAAAGAATATCATGTAAAATGTTATTGAAATTCTCACAATTGAAAGTATTACCAAAGTCGCTTTAAAATTCCAATCTTTATGATACTGGAACTGTTAGATCAGAATGGTTGAAATATTTTATGAAGGTATTCTTTTAATGGAAAAGCATCAAGAAACGTCAATAAAGTTTTACCATAAAAGGCTATGTCAGACAATGTCATTGGACAGAATGAAAGTGGCTTAAAATCCACATTCAAAAAGCAGCAGTTTAAAAGCATGCTATCACATGGAAGACTTAAAATCAAACAAGTCTGTAAAATATATTTTTCTAAAAATAACCATAATCACACTTTAGATAACTACTAATGGTAACAACGACCTTATTTCATCACAAAGTATCATACCATAATGATAAAGCTTACAAGTAGACATTTGCAGCCAGTACAGCCAACTTAACCAACAGGAACCAACTATGTTACATATAGTTTGATTTAGTTCCTTATTCTACTTCCTTTCTACTTTCACTTTTTCATCATTATCATAAATTTCATACTCTGCATTAATATACTGCAACATAAGGTAATAAACTTATTATATTCATATATTCCACGTATATTCATATATATATACATATTTATATATCAACATGGAAACTGTAACGTAATAAATTAACAATGTGGCAGAATAATTAAGATTATTACGTAATATAATCTACAGGGTGTCTCGTTTAAATCTATCTCATTAAACAAGCATAACTTTTCTTTAAAAATTATTTACATCAAATTATCTGTCCCATAAGTTAATTTTTCTTTATTACGAATAATTTCAAAAATACTCACGTTTATCGATTTGAATTTAAATCAGAGGTCTCTAATTTCACTTAAAAAAAAAAAAACTTACAACCACATAGAAATCGCACGAGCGAATTTTATCACCCCCGAGAAACGAATAATTAAAAATTTAAGAAAGGAAAAGAGAAAAGCATATTTTTCAATGACAATTGACACGCGATTAAAGCTTACTCGCATAATCTGTGAAAAAAATGAATCGCTGCTGCGGAACCCGTTACAGTTCGTAAACCGTATTAGCAAGAAAAGAAAGGCGTGTTTCCATGATGGACGCTGGAAGTCGTGGCGGTTATTGAGAAAAAAATAAAAGGAACAAGCATCGATTAGGAAAGTGATCACCGAGTCTCCGCTGCAGCACCGCGGGTCGTAATATTCGTCATGGGGAAAAGAAACGAACGAGTTTCCATCGCGGAGATTTCTAAATCCCCCTTTAATTGCGTAACACGACATTACGATCGCATCGAGAGTACCGCGCTAAATATTTAACGCTGGCAGCGACCCCGCGCGGGTATCTTAAGTAAAATCGGCGATAAATCAGCCGTGAATCTAAGTGGCCATTCGGGCCCCCTAGCACTGGCGATAAAATCATCCTGTATACACACGTGAAAGTATTCGAGCGTGTGGGAAGTTTTAAAATTGGACACGTAAAATCGGTGAAGCACGAAAATATTGCGTAAGAAATGTATCATCTTTTTGCAGCTTAACCCTTTGCGGTTCGACATTGTGAAATTGTTTTAAGAGATTTACATTTGAAAATTACAAAGTATAACAATAGTGTAAATATAACTGATTTTTAATCGAATTTCTTTCTTCCTTTATTTATTTAAATAGCCGTATTTTTTAGTCGAAATAAATTATAAATTTAGACATGTTAAGGGCTACTTGTAATAAAATTGAAATATAATTCGGACTGCAAAGGGTTAAGGCGATTTTCCATTTAACTCACTAGCGCCACCACGGTCTATATCTCTGGTTAATATAACGTACGTATCGTACGTATCGTTGAATTGTTTTCTAATTTTACCGATATAATCTCGGGATATTCTCCTTACTGCATTTCTCATGTCGTTTTATGTATTTTACTCTAACGTGCACATTTGTTGAACGTAGTAAATGTAAATGTTTGCGTAGCTTTGTGTGCGAGTATATACTATTGTTCGGTATTGCCTGGAGAAATAAACGGGCTCGATTGCTCCCTTATAGAACACGTGCGCAGACATTATGTTTGTAGATGACGTGGATAATAGTGTTATCGGTTAAGCGTGTGTGAGCGATGGGAATATAACGTGATTTGTATTTAAATCGTATAAGGAAATAATTGGGAAATAACGTACGTTGATTTTGTCCAGTGATAGTGTAAATGTATGAGCTTAAGCGAAGGAGATTATTTTAAGGAAATCAAATACAGATGTTTATTCGTGTAATTTGTTTCTTTACGTGTGTAAAATAACGATTAATTAAGAATCAAGTTCACAATCGAGTATATTGTTAATTGCTTAATTTTAGTTAAAATGGGATGTATAGTAATCAAAGATGCAAATAAAATTTGATACGTATAAATAATGAATAAATGATGTTACATAGTTTGCAATATGCTAAGTACATTGTTCGGGAAATATCGTTTGAATAATTTCGAATATGTAATGATGTCTGCATAATAATATCCATTGAATGGAAGTTATTTTAGAACTAATAATCATTCGTACATATGTTCCATTGCGTGTATAAAATTCTAATTAAAAGTAGCAGATCACGTGATTGAATATATCTTAATAATTATTTTAATTTTGATTTCAATAGGATGCATAATGATCGGAAATTTTAAGCAACAAAGTATATGCGATACATATTCGAGAACTCATTATTATCAAGATCATAATAGTTCTGGCGTAGAAAATTACAACGTATCATGATGGAAGAAATAGATTTTAAGAGATTAGGAAATGTTGAATGAAAGCAACGTTTCCAAATTTTAACCTTTCACTATAGACTTTTATGATATTAACAAACTATAAATATTTGTCCAAAAATTATAGCTACAATCACATTTCTTTATGTTTCTAATATTTCCCATTATAACAGGAAATTGTGATTGAAAAAGATTAATAAATATTAACCCATTAATTTTCAACATTTTATTCCCAGAGTTATCATAAAATGCAATTTCAATATTATCATTAGTATTCGAGAATATTCCTTTTTCCAATTCCAAGAAAACTCCGTCTATAATCCCCTAATCCATAAACCACAAAATTTCTGCGAACTCCTTTTTCAAAGATCTCAATAAAAAATTGCAAAAATCGTAATAGCCAACAAATTAATAAAACTCCAATTATACATGCAACTTTGTTTTTTTATTTTTCCTGATAAAAAATTCCAACTTATCGAAATTCCAAATAAAATTGTAACAGTAGAAACAAGATGTACCGAGTCGATTGATGAAAAATTTCGCGGTGTAAACAGTGCGTTTAATTTTTCGCAGACGTTCATATCGCCGGAAACACGAAACGATTTAACATTCTGGAGAATGTTTGCTGGACGTGACGTCGCGGAACTGAACGTGGATTAAACTCGCGCGAGAAATTTTGCTCGAAGGTGGAATTATGGGGATTTAATTTATGAATATTATTTATGACGTCCCACGTCACGGACGTCGCGGACGATGAGGGATTCAGCCAACGAGCAGCGACGACGGCACGAAAGCGTTAAAACCTGTAGAATGTAGGAAATTTCGTTCATAAAGATATCCCTGTCCAGGGGACAAGAACATTGCCGGCTTTCTTTTCCGCGGGCTCGTGCTGGACATCATCGCATTAAAATGTTAGATGTCCACATTAATTACAACGCCGAGGCGTCCCGGTATTAACATACTGACATGTATCAAAGACGGTTCAGGAAGCGGAAATTCGTTGCTGTTACATAATTATCGAGCATACGACGGGATTATTTACCACCCTCGGAGAGAAACCGAGGAGGAAGCGTGGAGATTCTAATTAACGAGTTATTGATGTCCTTGGGCGAGAAGAATGTCCGACCGTCGAGTTCTCTCGAGTTACGATATCAATTTGCACCTGTGAAGCATATTCTCCATCGAAATTAAAATATATTAGAATTCATGATTTACTTTTACCATGCAAGATATACTTTTCAACCGAAAAATATTTAAAAGATCAAAAACACAAAATTGCGAATCTTATCTATTTATGATCCCTTTAAAGTACTGATATATGAAATGAAGAAATTACCAAAAGATTAATAGCTATATACTTCCGTGACACCTATAATAATATAATATAAAAAATATTCCTGTGAAAAGAAGTTGAAAATGTTTAAAATAATCCAGGAATAGCTTGAAATGGTAGATTCGATGAACCACTGCACCTAAAAGTGATGCTATCATTAAACTCGTGTAACGTCATGCTGAAGTAATGATAATCATAATGAAATGAAAATTTATTTTAATAAATTCCACGTAGGAGAGAAAAAAGAAAAGGAGAGATTCAGCATAAAACGGAAGTCAATACCTGTCAGTCGCCATAATCAATCGGTATCTTCGATCACCTGATCAACCGAATGCAAAAACTGGAGAGAAAAAGAACAAAAGGTGAGTTACAGGGAACGAAGGAGACGCTAAAGAAAAAAAAAAAAGTGGTGGGCTAGAGTGGCCTTCAATGTGATACGACAGCGACGCGCACGGGTTGATCCCAAGCTGATTAGGCCGTTCTCGGTGCACCTACTCATTAATGCACGTAGCCGGCGAAGAGGAGTCAGGCACAGTCGAGTCGCGTTACTTTAATAGACGTAGCAAAACTAATGGATGACAGGAATAAGAAAGTCCGGCTGCTTCGTGGTGCCTCG
Source organism: Euglossa dilemma (assembly GCA_002201625.1). Taxonomy (NCBI): domain Eukaryota; kingdom Metazoa; phylum Arthropoda; class Insecta; order Hymenoptera; family Apidae; genus Euglossa; species Euglossa dilemma. Next base: position 327,449 of record NIJG01000597.1, on the reverse strand, counting down.
TTCCGAGACCAGCCGCAAAAACACGCTGCTTATCGCCGCCTTCATCTTGTATTCTGTTTTTGCGGCGAATAATTACGACAAACCAGCATATACTCCGCAGTCCGTGAACCTCCCTCTCTGTCTGTCCGCTCTTACGAATCGTGGCACGAAAAGCCGATGAACATTGGCCGCGGTTAATCTAGAATTAAAAAATCCCATTGACGCGTTATCCTCGCGGCGATCACCGGCGTATTAGATTGTCTGCGGAACGTAAAAACCTGCTAGCTGATCGCTTTATTATTATTTATCCTCGAACATACCGATATCCGAATATACGTAGTCCTGAGAGAATCTAAAGCTTTATAGCCGAGTCCAAGTTACCGTTTAGGATTTATCTAGCGTTACGTTTATACCCTTTTCAACGACAGGTGGTTAAGTCAAATTGCACGTGCGTTTTTTCATTTTCTTCCGTCGGTTTTCTATTTTCTTTGATTTTCAATTTCGTATTCTGTTTTATTTTGTAATCGAGTCGATCCTAAGATATTAGGTTGGTGCATATGAAATGTCGGATTTTTTTACATGCGAACGTTTGTCTTCCTGTTTTCGTTATACTTTTGGTTTTGGTGTAACCTCGTTTATAGTCGTACTGTCCATTGCCAGAGTCACATTTCAACAAAGGAGATTTTCTCGGAAGTGTTCCCTTTTGTTATTTGATTTGAATTTTGTATTCATATGAATCTAAACGATATTCGTATAATTTTTTTGTACGAGTATAAACTTGGTAATAATGCTGCAAAAGCTGCACGCAA
>NIJG01000597.1:275026-300778 GCA_002201625.1 Euglossa dilemma | reverse complement strand
GATATTAAGAAATTTAATATAAGTTGATTAAATCTATTAATATTGTATAAATGGAGCAACTCACCCGTCAAATTGACGGGTCCCGTAAATTTAGTGTTAAATATTGGATTTTTATTGATAAGATTGATTCATAAAACTTATCTTTTGACATATAATGGAGAGAAATAGTTACTAAAGTCGAAGAAGGACCTTGAAATAAATGACGAATCTAACTCGTCATTATATGTTAAATGGTTAATACACGAATTAATACTCTAACTCTTCCTTATCACTCTATCACGTTTCACCAACTATATGGTACACGTGTAATCTACGTGGTCCATAGTTGCATTTTAATAATGCTCTATCTTTACGATTGTGTCAGCAATGGTGTGAGCAAAGATCTAAATCTAAAGGTCTATAGCTTGCTTTCCATCTCTGCGCGTTTGTTTCCTCGAAACTATCGTATATTTAGCCGAGGCAGCTTCCATCGTATCTCGTGCCTTTACCAGGAATCATCCGATAGAAATCGATGATGGTCTCTTCCCTCTCCGTCGTTCGTTCTTCACCTGCAATCGATGTTCGATGAAAATATTGACAAATTTCCGAGAAGCCTCGGCTTGTTCGAAGCCGAAGACCCGAGAGATACTTATCTTTATGATCCTCTCTCGATAAGTTCGTTTATAGTATCCCCGATAATTATATGATATATAATCAATAAATCACGGTGAACCGTGGCTAATTAACCTGCAGCAGCAAGGGAAAAGAAAGTCCCCTAATTGTCAACCAGCCCCGTGCACGCGTAATCCTATCGTGCACAGGCTGTAATAACTTGTTCTCGGACCATTGTGACGGATTACCGTTAAGTTAATCACAGTTTACGTAGTTAAATCGTGGTCCCGGATTAAATGAAATTAAAATTCAATATACCTGGTATCATTAGATCTGTGATGTAATCGGTGTAATCACCGGACTGTGGATGCCTGGACATTCGAAGTATGCAAATAATACCTGCGTTGTCGTAAAAATGTAATATAGAGTGAGCTGTAAAAATACGTATTTGTACTTTCAAAGCACGATGGAAATGCTTGCGTTAGCCAGGGTTTATCTAGTATACTTATCTCGGTTACTTTAGCTTACCGATAAACCGTTTTGATAAATAATTTACGTTTGGATCATTTTTTTCATTATTCATATTCATTAGAAGCGCGGGGAAAATCAGATCCGAGAAAACACGAACACCCGTTGTAAAAATATGCATTTGCATAAACAGATAAGTGTCTTATAGGTTGAGTCACTGCAAAAAAATTCGTATTACGCTAAAAAGTACCGATATCGAAGAATAAAATACGAAATACCTAAAATTTGATGTCTAGTTACTTTTAATTTCACAATTAACAAATAGATTGGTCCACTGCAGGCATCGTATTAATTTGATGTCAGATTAAAAAGTGCCAATATTGGAAGGTAATACTAAATACCTAAAATTTAACATCTAGCATCTGGTTACCTTTAATTTCCTAGTTAAATATTCTATCAGTTTCATATCACACTGAAAAGTACCAGTATTGAAAAATAATACTAAATACCTCAAATTTGATATCTAATGTCTAGTTACCTTTAATTTCCTTGCTAAAACATCGTATCAGTTTGTTGTCAAATTAAAAAGTACCAATGTTAAAAAACAATACTAGATCCCTAAAATTTGATACCTGGTATTTAGTTACTTTTACTTTTACTTACTTACTTTTTTTAGTTACTTTTTTTTAAATTAATTTCCTAGATAAGAATCGTATAAGTTTTATATCACACTAAAAAGTACCAATATTAAACAATAATACTAAATACCTAAAACTTGATGTGTAATGTCCAGATTGATATGTAATTTTTTAGTTCAAAAATATAGGTTAACTAGCTGCAGGTATCGTATCAGTGTGATATCAGAGTAAAATGTATCAATGTTGAAAAACAATACTAGATTAATCACTAGAACAATTTGACACCTATCATCTAGTTATCTTTGACTTTTTATTTACTTTTACCCTCCTAGTTACCTTTAACTTTTTATTTACTTTTACCTTCCTAGTTACCTTTAACTGTTTAATTACTTTGTCTTCCTAATTACCTAGAATTTGGCGTTCGGGTACCTTTTAACACTAAACCTACCACGGTTAAAATAACCGATGAATAGGAATAAAGTAGAAGCTTCAAAACATATAATAACACGGGACATCGCGAAAAAGACTATACGTATATTACAAGAAAATTCGCGAAGACGAGTGATTAAGATAATAAAGTTGAACGTGAAATTTTAAATAAAAATTTGGAAAATAGCGATTTAAACCATGATAGGTTTAGTGTTAATACTCTTCGTCTTTGATATCAAATTGTTTAACACTGAACCTACCACGGACAAAATGACCGGCAAATAGAAAAGAAGTAGAAGCTTTAAAAAACAGAATAAGAAGAGACATCGCGAAAATGACTATACATATATTAGAAGAAAAATCTCGAATACGAATGATTAGGATGGTAACGTTGAACGTGAAATTTTAAATAAAAATTTGGAAAATAGCGATTTAAACCGTGGTAGGTTTAGTGTTAATACTCTTCGTCTTTGATATCAAATTATTTAACACTAAACCTACCACGGTCAAAATGACCGGCAAATAGAAAAGAAGCAGAAGCTTTAAAAAACAGAATAACAAGAGACATCGCGAAAATGACTATACGTATATTAGAAGAAAAATCTCGAATACGGATGATTAGGATGGTAACGTTGAGCGTTGAGTTTTTAATAAAAGTTTAAAAAACGGTGACTTAGGCCATGGTAGGTTTAATATTAAACGTCATCGATGCGTATTGGCATCAGCGCAGCCAGCAATCTCGATTTTTGTCCCTCTGTCTCTCGCTGAAAGTAATTACCGGCGGTGTGCTCGTTTATTAGGTAGACAATATCCGGAATAACGGTGGCCACGATGAATCAAGAAGACTGACGCGAAGTTCAACGTCGGAACAGCCACTTCTCAGCTGGTGTGTACCTACAACTGGTGCATCTCGGAAGTTCTCTTCGTTACGTATCGCTGCGGGTACCTCGCTCGGATAATAATGCCGACCTCCATCTCGTTTCTCGAATTATTACCACGACCGCTTGCTGTTGTGTTAAATCATGTATTCTTTTAATCTTTGTTTCAATCTCTGTTCCTCCGCTTTTATTTTATTTTCTCCTCCTCTTTTCGGAGAGCGAGAGAGCGAGAGAGAGAGAGAAAGGCAGGAATCGTAATGGGATACACGTGGAGATGGATCATCACCGGAACGCAATATGAGTTAATTACTCTGGCTATAGGCCTTTGCGGTACCAAAGACGTTACTTCTGTGTTTCTTAATGAATATACCGTGTTCCTATAAAAACGTTACTTCGTTGTTTCTATGCTTCCGTGTTTTTCTAAATTAACGAGATTCAACCGTCGTGTACCTTCAACGTATCGAAACCGCCTCGAGCTGCTCGGTTTAACCTGTTAATCAGAAATGATAAGCTAATTTGTTAATGCGAAATGCTTTTGTTGAGAGTAACGCAACGGTGTTGCTATTAGTTCCTAAGAGATAACTCGGCAATAAAATATTGTATTCGTACCTGGTCGCTATCTATCAATGGCTGAAGTTTTCTATCAGCCTTCGGGATCTCTATAATTACACTTCTTTCACCGATTCTATCTTGCCTGTGATGCAGTCCTTGTTAAGAGATATAAAATACTGGGATATCGTTCCATCAATTGGTATCATTGTTTAGCTTTGCACTTCGATATCGTGATATATTTCTTTCATTCCGTGTACCTTCACTTTGGCGCTGTTTCTATGTGTGCAAACGTGCACGATATTCCTTATACTGGAGAAATAAAACTTTTATTGCATACAATAAAAATGTATGGTGTATATAACGTATCGAGGTTGATTTACTGGGATAAAGTATTATCGAAAATTAATCGGTTTAATTAAAAGTTTGATGAAGAAAAAAATTTAATGCGATTACCTGTCGCGCTGATTATCCTTTTACCATGACCGTGAAAGGAATATCCTGTTCTACTGTGATTAAATCACGTGTCGCAATAAAAATTAAGTTTTTAGAAATTCGGCTGACCATTAGCGGTTACCATTTTAGGTTTGGGCTATGCTAATCGGTTCATAAATTTTAAATCAGCCTCTATCGTAAATGAATTTTTTTCCTCGTAAACAAAATCGTGACATCTCTTTGCAATTAATGGAAAGCGTCTACTTATTTGATACAGTATATACATACAAACTCACATACATACATATTGTAACTCTGAGGGTTCACTTATAAGTGATTAGGTGATTCACTTATAGGTCACAAATTTATAATAAATAATTTAAAAAATTGCTTGACAATAACACTTTTTACATATAACATATATGATATTTTCTAAAGAAAAAGGTTTTCATAAAACCCTTGAACAATTTCAAAAGTTTTTGAAATGTAATGTTATGGTAAATCTATTTTGTGATCTTTATCAGTTGCATAATCTCAAAGAAAGAAATCCACAGTGATGATATCTAGGAAACAAAAAGAAACTATTGTATTCATCGGTCTATAGAAAATATTCTTATTATAGAAGATAATTTGATTTGTTTCAGTAAAATGTAGAAAAAAATATGTCAGTGGAACAATAAATTACGAAAAGTAGCATCATTCAAACCGTACTAGTTTTCGTGTAATAAATTATTTAAATTGCGCCATGGGTTTACGAGCATCCTGTATAGTGTTTTCTTCTAAAGAAAGAAAGAAGTGGTATTAAATCTGCACTGATCTCTTATTAAACTCTCGTTATATCTTATAACGATAACACATGGAAGGAAATAAAATCGCACAAAGGTCCCCACCAGTAGTTTCAAGCGTACATGGTTGTCATTTATATTAGCAAAAAAGGAGCTAGTGATATGTAGATTCTTTTTTTCCATGCTATGTTGTAATTTTAGATTGATCGTTTTAACTACGGTTACGAAATGACATTAATAAGATACTTGTTTAGCTTTTTATATAGATAAAGTAATGTGAAAACTATGTACGTATACATATATAGCCGCATTTATATTCTTATGATTTCTCATTAACGTAAAGAAGGTTAATGTGTTTAATCTTAATGGCGAAATCTCCCTATTAAATTTTTCAATAGTCGACTTTTAACTTATTCGTATATCTATATTTAAAATTTACTTGTGACATTAAAATTGGTAGATCGAACAATTGAAAATAAAATATCTTAATAAACGAATAAAATATTATATAATTAACAATTCACTGATTTGTAAGATACCATTTGTAAGATTTGTAAGATACCATAAATTATTTTTATTTCACAGTAACTCGAATAACCATGGATGGTAATGTAGACCAGAAAAGTTTCAACAATGGAGCCACACAGTCCCTCCTTCATTCTTCATCTGTCTTACTCCCTGGACTTCTACAGATTACCATCAACTCAGCAATTTATCTCCCTTGAAGAAAAGCATATAACTAAACAAGGAAGTGGAATATTAATGGTATTCAAGCAGTTCAGTAAAAATGAAAAAATGTGTAATAATTAAAACGTAATTACTATTCATGTATTCAACAATAATAGGCTATCTTATTTCCAAATTTCAGCACTAGATTTCTACTGGATAACACTGAACATTTGAAGTAATGTAAATAGTGGTAATCTACATATGGATATGTAGATAAACTTGGAGTAGAAAATTACCAGCATGTGACCAAATGCAGTAAAAGACATCCTCAAATTATCCTAGGATTGGATTGGGCAATATTTCATTCCTCTCTGCTACAGTATTCTAATTTTAGAATAATTAGAATAAAATTTTTAAATAATTTCAAGTTGCTATTGGACTACTCTTATCATTTATTGTCAATACTTACAGTTATCGTTACAATTTCTTCATTTATTTAACATTCTTGTTTGAAGTTTAATCTTTGAACTGTATTACACAATTTTGTCATAAAATCGATTCATAATTATTTGTTATATAATCAATGATATAATAATTCACTGTTAATTATAATCATCAGACTTGAATAATTTTTCACATTTTCGCTTCCAAATTCAGTATTTCTAAAAATAAAACTTCCTCCTTCTTCCAACATTAACCCTTGTTCGAGGGTGTCCAGTACCAGTGCTGCCATCTAACAAAGAAAAGAAAGAATTATATTAAGACTCGCATAATCAGCGAGTTCGCCTTCAGAATTGGCGCGACATAATTATAATGAAATAAAAATAATAAATAACTGTAATAATTAGCGATATTTAGTAATGTTTCATTTCCCTTATCTCTATACTCATAATTAACACTTATAAAATAAAACATAATTATCTTCAAAAATAATTACCAATGATTACCGTCAAAAGATACCTCGTATTTGACTTCTAATTTCCTTTACATTTCCATCCAACGAATACGAAAAACGAAAAGAAGGAACAAAGAAAAGAAGACTGTAAGAATCTTCCTGTGCGAGAGCCCGCGTTTTCCAAAGACAGCCGCCACCGTTATCAAACTAATTCCAAGCGGATAAAATCCGCTCGCGCCCAATAAAATCGTTGCGATATCAGATCAAGGTTTTCCACGGACGTGCAGGTTTGCCCATGGTTGGCGCGTTCGCGAGAGGAAGGCTGCCAGGCTAAATGTAACATTAGATCGGACTGGTGTGCCTCGGGTACAGGCGTATAATTATGAAACGTTAAAAATTTACAACCGGCACGTACGTACGTACGTACACGGAACGCCGCTGTAAACGTAATTACACGGGTGCACCGGTGCAACAGTACACACAGAGAGCGTAGAACACGCGGTCTCGCGTGGCCAAGCCGATAAACGACCGGCAAGCAGCAGCTTGTCGCGGCGTATCACGGTTTCTCTGTTCCGAATGCAAATCAGAAAGCAACTCGCGGGAGAAGAGAAAAAAATACCGGTCTTATACCCGTTTATCTAACCTGTTAACTGAAAATGTCGAGTTAACTCGTCATTCGTGCTGTTGGTATTTCGGATGTTACAACGCCATCTACAATGTCGCGGCTGAATCGTAAAATCGATCAGACGAAATTTATACACTCGAGCATCTTTAGGTGGACGAGTCGGTAGTAGTGTGAGGAGGTAAATTTTTCGTTTAAATCAGTCAAATTGCTTCAGGTTTTTTTTTTTTTATTTATTTGAATAATTTGTTTCGTTCAATTTCTATTGATTATTCGTATTACGTGTTATTAGATCGACCGGTGCTTCAATTTCAGATTTCGTATATTTATATTTTATATACCGACTATACTTTAGCTGTGATTCAATCCTCGTCGAAAGAGGTATCATGTTTCATATGATATTCCTAGATGTCGTTGTACCGATTAGCAGTATTATTTGAAACTTTACTTTAGGATCTCTTTAAGTACATTTTTCGTTTAGCGAATCTACCTTAGCTGTAAGTCTGTCTGAATGGTAAAAGATAGAGTGTAGAATACAACTGTAGATACCATTGCGTCACTTCATGGCGCTACTTGATGCTTTAGTTTAGAGCCTCGCTATATTTCTTCCACTGGTTATACCATAGGTGTGGTTTAATCTTTATTTAAAAAGATAGAACGTTGCATGTGAGCCTAAGTGTTACTGCATTTAGTTTAAGACCTTTCTGTTTCTCCTGCTGACTATAAGTTACTTGTGATCTCTGTATATCTCTGTAGAAAAATGTAAAATATTACACGAGATTCTGAATACCGTTGCATCAGTTGGTTTTACCATTTGATGCTTTAATTGAAATTTTACGATATTCCACTACAGTTAATCGCAACTGTATATCCATAAAAAAACAAAATTATTCAGCAAAACTCTCGTATTGTACGTATAAAGAAATTATTACCACTACCATATGTGTTTGTTATAACCATAAACAACACTTGTAACTACTAACGTTTCCATTTATTACTTGATATTATGAAGATATATAATACCGTACATCTCTGAACAAATTCAGTCTAGAATATTTCTCAAAGTTATATTTAGAAATTTGAAAAATTGTTTTTATTAAATATATAAATTATTGAACACAAAATAAAATCAATTGTAATTAAAGAGTAATTATTAATGAGATCAAAAACGATCGCAATTCTTCAACCAAACTTCGATAAACAGATAACTAGTTAGCCTATGGTACCGTAACTTGAGCTCATTTATCACTTTGACATGAGGGTTGGTTTGAGGTGTGAAAGGGGTGGATATAATTGTGGACTAGCACTATGAGCTAATTGATTACTATTGTCTAGTCCACTCACACTATATAACTTCATATAACTTGATAGCTTACTTACCTTTATACATTATACATGTATATCATTAATATATTAGGTTGGGAAAAAAGAAATCAATTATTTTTATAATTTTAAATGGATTCCTTTGTCCCCAACAATAAATTATTTTAGATCAGGGAAAAAGAAATCCATTATTTAAAAAAATTGTAATGAATTTCTTTTTCCCTGACTTAATACATCATTAATATGTACAAATTTAGAAGAATCAATAGTGGATAATTTGCTATTTTTTCTAGAACTAATAATAAAACCATATTATTTTGAAAGAATTTCTATTTTTGACTCATTGTCTTGAGTTCCATTCTATATCACTTAATTAAGTTGATACTTGGACTTCTTAGAGTGTTATTTATCTTCTTCCTTAAGCTTAATTCGGTCGTACATGTTGTAAAGTTCTTTTTATATACCTCTTTATTTTTCATTTTGCCTTTTTTTTATCTAATTCAATTTATTTTTACAATTTTGTCGTGGTATATCGCTAGATATCATAGAATTCATACTTGGAATAATTTCATTCTTTATCGTGCTTTCCATATCAAGATACGTTATTACTTATAACGCAAAGAAGAAAAATAAAAATGTTTCACCCTATTTTTCTTATTCCCTTTTATAAAGTACAAAATTTTTAACAAAGTGTCCATAGTTTCACTTCCTTTCTTTCGCTCCGGCGAACCTATCTCTGATATAGAAAGTTGCCATTGTGCAAAAGCAAAGAAAAAGGAGAAAAATTCAAAACAGGAATAAAAACTCCATGAACTCGACCATCGTACAAGTGTTACGAAAGCATTGACCTAAAAGGGCAATAAAAAGCCGACATCAATCGCTCTAATACGATATTCATGTCCAAGCCAGAACAGATGAGAACACAGATATATAAAACACTGGTCGAAGCGGTCGAAGTTTATGAAATCAGTGGATGACGACTGAGAGTAAATATGTGTTCGCTCGCGCGGCAGGACAGGAACAAAGCGAGCGGTGATCCCGCGGCGCTCGCTGAACGTTTTATCGGGCTCATCGGATCGCGGAACAAGCGCGAGAGCGTTCGCGAACGATAGTGTAATTAGAAAAACGAGCGGATTTATATTTTCAACCGGCTCGTTCTCCGGCTATCATTAGCGAAACAGCTGTTAAAGGCGTGCATTTACTTATCGTTTCAACGCTCTCATCTATGTTCCTGCGAAATGTTTCAGAGCGTTCGTTATCAACAGCATTATCTGGATGTTTGCTTCTTCTTTTTCATTCGAACAGCTTCGCACCGACCTTTTCATCCCCTTCCTGAAACGATATCAAATTATGTATACTTCAGTATCCATGCTGATTACTGGAATAAAATGACATGACAATAGTTAAATAAAAAATCTCATACTCAGTAATTGTTCTAACGATAATCCAACTGATCAAGTGTTTTAGATTGAACTTATCAAGCGAGAATTAATTTGGAGTATATAATAAGTACAACGCACCAGGTCATTACAGACAAATGAAGCATTCCTGTGTTTCAGATATTTCCTGAGAAATCATAGTCAATCGTTAATATTAAAAAATGAACTTGTATCGTTCCAGGAAACGTGGCAATACTCACCAATGATAGAAAAAAATATTGTCCTTTTGCATTATTCATATCTATACTACTAATGACTGATTCCATGGCATAGTGAATAAATTTATGTTCGTAAAAGAAGTATCCTGTTTTAAAATGTCTTGAAACTGGGAAATTGATCCTGTGTCATAGAAATGATCATCGCGTGTATATGTTCATGACTATTGATGAAACTCGTACGTTGTATCATGATAAACAGCGCATAACTCTGCGCCGCAGATACAAAGGAACAGTTTCGCAAAGGCTGCGGTAACGGAAACGTTGAACCAGCAGATAACATACCACTGCTATTTTCGACGGATGTTGCTGCAGTTGCACGAACTTTGGTTTCTTTATCTGTAATCAATAAAATTTGGTCATATCAGTACACAGTAGATGCCCGCCAAAAAGAAATATATAATATATGAAAATAAATAATAAAAATACCATGTTCATAACTACGTTCAAAATATCCTATGACATTCGTATTAACAAAAAGCAGCTTTAAATCATTTACAAATCAATATTATTACATAAGATTATTATGAGAATATTGATACTTCTAGAAGATCTCGCTGCGAGAAACCGAGATTCCCTTCGAGGAAATATGTCACGCAATCGACAACAGTGCAGATGTAATTAGTAGTGAAACAATACGTAGCAACGGTACACATCAAGCGGTGTCAAAAAAGAAACGCGTTCAGAAACTTCCCATTTGCGTGACGCAATTGCTCCACTAGCAATTCGCCGTGCGAGCGTCAGCTTCGACACCGAACGTGATTAATACTCGAAGGCAATCGGTTTTACCCGATGTCGATCTAGTTTCGCTGCCGCGACCGGATGGTGTATAATTAGCGGTGAACAAAGGATGTGGAACAGGCGTGTGTACGAAAAACCGAGTGTCCCGGGATCGAGAGAAAGAAAGTGACCGACGCCCGTATAATATCTTTTGCTACCGTAAAAACAGGCCCGTCGGCAGGTTTTCGAGGCGAGTTACCTCTCCACCGGCCAACCGAACGAACAATGAGAAACGACATGCTGGAGAAGTTGAATCTTCCTTGAAACGTCTTTCTGCCAAAGGAATGTCACATCTGAAATTTCCATGACAAAAATGTGTTAATTACTATCAACGCTGAATTTATCGATTCTATAAATATGCATTTATCAACAAATTTTCATATACTCACAACACTCGCGCTGCGATAAGAAAAAAATCGTCCAAATTTCCTATTACTGTCCAAATCCATTAAATTAGAACCTGAAATTAATTTGGATTTGTAAGCCTGATGTACATTGAACTTGCTTCCACCAATAATTGTTAATTTTGACAAGTGTCATAACTCACGTGTCATAAATGGTCGAAAAAATCATAAAAAGTCGATCCAGCGGAGAACGTTTTAAGGGATCCATCCAAACGTCGTGAAAGCCAGGAATAAAAAAGCTTATAAAAAGTCAATTTATACGAGGATGCATACTGTTCATTGGAAGAATTCACGATGGGCCGTCCGGAATCTTTGCTGCGTTAATAAAAGTTGTAAACACTTGGTCGCGAAGTACACGCATTATAGGCGCGTCGAAACGGCAAAACAGCGGAAAGATATTGAAACCGATGGGACGGTATAAGTAATGGACAGTTTAAAGAGCACGCTTAAATTGCAGGTTGCAAGAAAACGGTCCTGACCAGTGATTTATTACCGTAGCCGCTGCGTGGTTTTTCGGCTTTTATCGCCTTTTATTGAGCGGCCACATGGGACTGGAGGCGCCATCTTCAGCGAGAACGAAAACCACTTAGAGCTGGAGCGCTAATGAAAACGTGCTTGGTATGTTAATTCTCGAATTCCAAGTTGTTGCAACTGTTATCTTCCCTTTCCGTTCGTTTCCTTTCGCGATCATATCCTTACGCGGAAATAATCGTTTGTACCTGTTAAATAAAAAAAATAAAGTAAATTTAATTTTTTGAATCACCAAACAATTATAGATTTTAAATAAAATAGATACTAAAATAATAATTATTTGCCTTAATAATTACTTTGTTGAAAACTTAAAACTACCTAGAATTATTCCAATTACAATGTGAAACTGTTTCGATTACCTTTAACATTTTCGCAATTCGTAATAACGCTCTCCGTTATGGAAAAAAAGAAAGGAGTGATCCGATCGTGGCAAAAAAAATTCGTCGCATAAATAATCATCGATCGATAAACAAGCCAAAAAGGAAGTGCGTTCTTTTTCTATTGGCACGCTGCACCCGTGTAAGTGCTCCTTTGGCATAATTAAGCACCGACATACGCGAGAGACATCGAAACTGGGTCTTGTCAAGGAAGTGGTTTATGTGTTGCACGTGCACCGGTGTAGCACCGTGTGCCGTGCGTCCATTAATATACGTGCCTTATGAATACGATACCCCGACACGCTAGAATTTCGAGGCTCGCCAAGGAAACCCGCGTGCGAGCGAAACAACTCCATGGGAAACTGGCCCGTCGGTATCGGGCCAACGAAGGATGTGGATATTTAAAGTGCTTCCCGGTCGATAATTAAACTCTTTAATGCTTTAACAGCGCCAGAGCGTGTCGACTCCAGCGCCGGATAAGAGAAGCGCTACGCGGTCAGTGTGAGACAACGAGAAACAAACAAAAATAAAACGAAGGAAAAGGATAAAAAAGAAAAAAAATCGGGTCAGCAATGCGGTCAACGTTCGTTCGATATCGATTTCGAGTAAAGAAACGAGAAACCCATCGGATTTTACCGTTAGCGTCAAAGCGTAGAAGCACGTGTTCGCGGCGATCTTTGCAACAGGCTTGTGCACTTGCCGCGAAAAAGGAAGAAGGAAAGTGAAAGTATCGAGGGAAACCTTAACAATGTTTCCACGTTTACCGAGACTGTCAAGGTTGCCCGATCAACGCCGAGGCTCCGTTAGAATTTTATCTGTCGATCGTTCGAGCGGATGCTTTTTCAAATCGTGCATATTATCGGGGTTACCGATCGCGTGAAATTATTCATGAACGTAAGTACTTACAGAGGTCGCTTCTCAGGACTCTATTGTATTACTTCCTATCCAAATGTATCGGTTAACCTAGAAATCAGCGGTACGAAAAACGCAAGGAATGATGTCACGTGTCTCTGCGCGGGAATCGTACGATTCTGCGCAAGGACGACGAAGACAGAATCGCCGCGCATGGCGTTGTTGTCGCATATGGCACGCTGTTCTACACGAGGGAATTTGTAATTCGAGACAAAAAGGATATTGCAACGAACGTATACAAGCAATGACAACGAATGCGTAAACGGAACTTATTAACGCCAGTAATAAGCGGACAATATTCTTGCGACAATTCCGCACGCTTTATTGGAGTAATACCGGTGTAATTGTCTATAAGATTATCTCGGTTAAACGTTCACTGTTATCCAATCATGACTAACCTTCCAGTATCTACACAACTATCTAAAATTTGCTTATTGCACATATGGTAAATTAAATTGCATTTTTAGAAAAGTTACAAATTACGAAATGAATATCTTACTAAGAAAATTGTGCCTAGTATGATAAAGGAAAGGAAAGTATAATTATAATTAATAAGATTAGGTTTAATTTTTAATATCACTTAAGTTTAAGAAGTAAAATTAATGAAAACAGGTAACAATAACTTTCGTATTACGATTATTGCCTATAGAAATAGGATATTCGTGTTATTGTTATTTGATTTTCATTTCTTTCACAGACTTGAGGAAATATTTAACTTATTCAAAATAGTCCAGTCAAAATTACATCTCGAGCTAAGAAAAGTAAATGCAAGGATTTGACGGGCTTAACGACGGTCCATCGAACACACGGAAATACGATCGATCAAAGATGACCTCCATACAGGCTTCCTTGACAGCGAGGAAATTCACGTCTTCGTAGCCTTATATTGGCCGTCTGAAAAAAAGGTTAGGTGCAGAGATCGATCGAGGAAGATTCCGTAGTAAGCGCAATACAGTTCGAGCGCGCAAACTGGTCGGAGAAGTCGTTCCTTCGAGGAAGTACGGCGAATCTCTCACGGATCTCGAGTTTGCTCATCTTTCGCCGAGATCGAGGCCTGCGTCAAGGACTGCCAGACTTCGAGACGAGCGTCCGTGTGCCCGTTCGCTTGTATCGGCGCGTGACGCAACCAGATGCCAGATTCTGCCGGAGGATCGAGTTTTGCGGATGCTACCGGCTAACGGTCGCTTGTGCACACGTTTACCGGGACCTCGGTGGCTTTCAATGACGTCAGCATTAGTGAATGGAACCGCGACCCGAGGAACGCATTGCTTGGAAACGCGGCCGGTGGAGGCGCGACTTGTCGGTGACTTTTGATTTATTATACATCGATCAAGAACGTTCAACGGATATTTCAGAGTCGAGTACCTTGTGTATCGCTATCCACAGACAATTAATTTTGTTGTTGCTCTGAAAGATAGCTATCGCGTTTTTTTTTATAGTTTCTTGTCGAAGAGATATTAATGTTTGGATAAATTGCTAGTTTATAAACAATTTTTTTAAATGTATTATCTGTCGATCAGAGATGATCGACAATCGGTAAGTTGCAATCTACGAACAAGTATAATAATCTAGTTAAAAAAAATTCATTTCTTAGAAATAATTTAATAAATTAATGTATAACCATTTTATACAATTTTAATATTAAAATTTATTTGATACCGGTAGGAAAATGTGTTTTTTAATACTTCATGGTGTTAATGATTTTATTCTCCGTTGATATGAACAATACAATCAATAAATAAATAAATCTCTTTGCACAGTAAAAGAAATGCTAAAATTAAAAAATATAATAAGATATACGAATAAAATATTCTGTATGTTTAATTTAATTTTTCGTAACACATATACAAGACATGAGCAGAAGCATTCATAAATAATTACACATATTCTTAAAAACTATCAGATATTTATTTTATAAAAATTTATGTATTTTTTAAACAAATAAAGACTTTTATTCCTATACAATCGTTTTAGTGGTAAAAAATATTTTTCTTTTTTTCGGTTCAAAGTTTATAAATACATATTGAACTTACAGTACTTCTAAATTCTTCTACTATATTAATATAATCTTGTACTATATCAAATTCTTGCACGTATAAATTATTCTATCATACTTCACAAAGGAAGGAAATTGTTTATATAATTTATAATATAGATTTAAATTCATATTACCAATAGAAATTACAGTTTTTATTTTCAATTATTACAGATTAACGTGTAAAATCTTTCTCAACGTTCCAGCGTTCACTCATAATTACGAATATCACAAAATTCGTACACCAGTAATTTTCCAATTTTAATATTATAAATGATATCGAACGTAATGTTGCATCTCAATTTTGTTCTTCTCATCGTAACAACAAATACGTATGAAAAATTCACACATTGTACAGTCATATAGTATGACGAATTTGATAAGAATTCATTCTTTTGATTTCAATAATTTAGTTTTAACTTCAACTCTAAGCTGAAGGCACTAGAATAATCGAAACAGTCTACGTTTCATTCATATTATTCATTGTTTGTATAAAATCAAACAACAACAATTTCTGACAAAATTTCCAATAATGCTCTGCGAATAGCAATCGATCATACTGGTCCCAAAATTGAAGCAAACCTTATTAAACACGTATACACACGGAAAACTTGTTCATTCTCTGCTCCAGATACTTGACAGTTAAGAAACAACAACGATAATCACATTAGTTTGTTAAACGTCTTAAGCCGATGTCTCCGCGGTATTTTGTTGTGGATTAGGGGAACGATAAATTCCACAAAACAAAATAGTACGTGTTGGTTTCTCATAGATAAAGTAGAGGAACGGATGATTCGCTTTGAAAACTGCCGGTTGTAATGGTCGTCCAGAACGGAAACTTAAGAGGGCAGTAGCTGCAGCCGCAGTGGTGCCCTCTTCGTTAACTTCAATTCGTGCACGGTGGACAGCATCACCCAGGTGCAATGGTTTTTCGTTGTCATCGACAAAACCTCGAAGATTAGACGTGCCAGGTATTACTAATTCCTTTGCTCCAAGAGCATTAAGTAATGCGGCTAATGGAAGATCTTTTTCCATTTCGAACTTTGGCAAAAAAATTTCTACTTCTTGAGGAAGTACATTGGAATCTAAAATGTCACGAAGTTCCGTAGTTTCTGCTTCACTGGAGATACGTTCAATGAGTTGTCGGATACTGTCTCGTTCTCCTACTTGTTTAGAATCGCCGACAAACGGTGGAAGCAGTACGAACATTGAGACTTCGTTTCCTTTGTAAGGTAATTCTAGGACGTGCGCGCCAAGTGCTTCGGAGATAACTGTAAAAAAGAATTAAATACTAAAATAAATACTTTTTGTACTTATAAGTACTAACACCAAATTACATTTTCAGTTCCATTCTTAACAGTAAATAGTAAATTTATTTTGCTCTCCATTCTTTTTCATTTCCATTAATAAATATTTTCCAAATTATTAAATTTAGTTTTTAATCAAAATATTTTGTGATTTCAGTAACAATTAGTGTGTTATAAGCTTCATTTTATAACATAAGTAGTATACTTATAATACATACTTATAATACAGATGTATTTAAGTTTTGTTATTTATTTTATTTTAATTGTTATTTAAGTTTTTTGATATAATAAAGACACTTAGATTAGTTTACAAGTTTAAAATTGCTAAGCACATAAGTTATTGAAACGATTAGAGATTAGGTATCTGACATTCCTTTTCATTAATTGAAATATATATTTTTGTAATTTTTAATTTTTACTTGCTTTTATTATCTATTTATTTTAATGCATAATAATACTACTTCCTAATGCTACTTGCACACTAAATAGTGCTTGGAGTTAATAGAGTTAAATCACAAATGAATAATTAATATTGTACAATAATTTGTTCAACTTACAGTGATTGAAATTCCCCTTTTGTTTCATAAACGTGACCGAAGAATGTTGCGAACGAGACGTGTAGAAAAGATCTTTCATGGAATTTGCAGGGTCGAAACGGCTTTGCCATTGTCCTTTGAAGTATACCGCATTAGCCAGCACTAAATCGGTTTCGGCTGTGATGCTATCAGCAGAAAACAGATCGCGAATATGGCCTTTAGTCATGTTGCTCACCCATTCGTTCAATTGATCTCGAATCGCGCTCGGGTTTGTGCGAAAATCAACTTTTTCTAACTGATCACCAAATAAGTCTAACATGCATTCCCGCACTTTTCTCGTGTCCGATATCCATATTCGATTTGCTGAGTTGTACTCGTAGTTAGATAAATTCTGGATAAAAGAAAAGGAAACTAGATTAGTGATTCATTCTGCAAATATTTTTAAACTACTATGTTAGATAAAGAATTGAAAGTTTGTCAAAGGTAGACGTAACTATGAAAAGTAAAAAGTATTATTTCTCATACTGTTTTCAGTAGTATTATACTTTGTACTGTGATATAATTCTGTAACCACATTATCACGAATGAAACAATTTATATCTTCAATCTGACAGCATAAATATCTATAATCGTTAATTACTTTATTACAGTACCAATTACTTTGTAGGTATCTTTATAATTTGCTGACTATAGAACAAGAATTATTTCAATTACCTGGCTCTAAAGATACTTCAAAGAAGCATGAAAAAAATCGTACAAGATTTTCAGATATGAATATGAACAATTTTTCTTAAGATATTTCTCAGTGAGACCAGTTAGTTACGTCCCTCGTTAGCTCAAACAACAATGAGTATTATATAACTGCTTAAATAAAGCCAGACTCTCTGCACAATATCATCCGTTCACATGGTTGGAAGAAACAGTCATACATTACATTCGTGATTGTTCGTTGCGGAGCTATGAGGTCAATATGCTTCCTACTCTAATTCCAAGAAATTAAGCTGTTTCAAGGTATTTTTACTGCCAAGGTTAAAGGGTCTAGACTTCGGTATATTCTTTTCTGTCATCCGGCCTTATGTCACGATTATGTGGTTCGCCTTGGAATACTTGTAATGATGCAATCGCTCCACTTTGAGCCTGCTCACCCGGCTGTTGGTGTCCTTCTTCAGCAAATTTTCAGTCGCATAGTATCTTTGCATCTCGACCTTGGATAAATCGTTGGGTAGATGCAAGGCTTTCTTCAACGATGCCTCGGTGGAACCTCGGGAACCGAAGTACGCCAAGGTCAGAGCCTGATGAATACTGTAAGGGCTATAGAAAATATTATCGTGGGTCTCGATCTGCGCCATTTGTTTCAGAGTGTCCAGGGCGAAATTGAATCTCGAGTCGACTACGGACTTCTTCGAGCCGGGACTCATCCTCATTGGACTGTCGTTTCCAGTCAGACATTGTGCTGACGATTCGTTGAGTAACAACAGCAACGGTAGCACCAACGTTACCTGAAAGAAAGAATAATCCATTGAGAAGATCTGTGGGGAGTGAAGAGTTTGTTCTCATGCAAGAAATTGAACTATTGTGAATAAGAAATCGTGGGATTAATGAAGCACCAATAGCAAAGGCAGTGTTGTGTACTCTGTGTAATTATTTTGTACAATAACGTTCACGTGTTTGGAATCTCATTTGTCCGTTGAGAAAGAAGCTCAAACTTTAAAAGAAAAATGAGTATGTTAAGCTCAGCTATATATTTTAAATTATATTTTAAAAAGTTGTTTTGTTTGTTGTACAAACATAATTCCTTTAGCTTTGATAATTTTTTGTTTTCCTTTTTAATCATTAAAATGATTTTAATTTAAGTTTGGTGATTAAAATTTTTACTTCACATAATTTGAAAATGGAAGTGAACATTTAAAAAAACAGACGATAAATTAATGAAGTTATTTAAAAAATCAATATTTAGAACGTTTAGGAAGATAATAAAAACATACATTTAATCCGAAGAACAGATAAAAATAATTTTAGTAATGTCATCTAATTTTAAAATTGTTTTCACTTAGGAAATGAAAAATATGATATATCACATATTTTTCTTGTATCTTCAATTATTTATTTCACCTGCTTTAGCGATTCGATTTTTTAAATTTATTTTCCACTTGTTTTCTTTCAGGAAAAATATATATCTAATTTTTCAATAATTAAATGGGACGTTTTAAAATATTAAAATACTATAGGGATTTTTCTGCAATTTTAGTTATTAAAGTGAAATATATTTCAAATAATTTCAAATAATTGAAAGCGAATTTTACAAAAAACAAATTTTCAATAATCATCAACTCTATTTTTCTCACTTTTGACAGTTAATCTCTAGTTAAAATTAATAATAAGCTTTGATCGTTAAATTTCACGGACTAGAATGGGTTATTAATTTTGTAAAGACGTTATGAATAAAGTTCATTAAGTGATTTGTACACAAATTCGAATAAATGGTAAATGGGGATGCAACAAATTTATGATTTATGATGCAACAGAAAAAAGAAGTGCAAAATAAAACATCTGTGACTCAATACACGGAACTAGTATGAAATATGACTTAAGGCAGGGAAACTGGTATGAAGTATGATTTCAGACGCGGAACCTGAGATAAAATAAATGCGTAGTTTAGACAAAGCTGTATTTTATGCGTGGTAGACATCTATGGAGTAGTTCCTGTATTTCTACAAAGTTTCAATATTTTTATTAGTATACGCAATGTCATAATTACAACTTTGGCATGGACGAACAGTGCGAAAGGAATTTAAAAGCAAACTACACTTCAATGCATGAAAATAAATTCTGTAAATATGAAATTTCGTATAACAATTTTTTTTTAACATTAATAAACATCCCTCACAATGTAAATGTAGATTGTGAGGTTATACACTAGAATGATAAATTTAATAATATCATACTAAATTAAAATTAAACAAAATAATAAAATTACAAAATTTGTAGTTGCAATCAAATTGGAAAAAAAGTAATGGTATCAGCGAAATATATACTGATATATCAATTATATTAACACCATTAAAGTATACGCGATATTATGAGAGCAATAAGGAGAAAAAAATAAACAAGATAAGGTAAGCAATTTCGATTCTTCTGTTAAAAATTCGCAAGTTCATTTTATTTTGATAACCATAACCTCTAAACCTAATCTACGCGAGTGTTTATTTAGAACGTAGACGTAATACCAACAAATAATTCGTCACACGCGTCATTCATATCTACGACTTTTATGCTAAATTTGGGAAAAGTTTCGTGTAACAGTCACGCTCTGTTTACGTATAATGAGCTACTTTGTAATTTTAGTAGGATCAGGCTATCTGTAATTTCAAATCTCCAAACTGGTTTTCCAGCCACGATAATTAATGAAATTAGTATCTACTATTCGTCAAAATGTTGAATCTACTATTTACTACATTATGAAATTTGAATTCATAAATTTTTTTTTACTACTTATCATACTGGATTTAAGTAGTTCGTTTTGTATTAAAACTTATTTATAGAAAAGCAATATTTTAATTTTAGATTCATTGCTTTTCATTAATAGATTTTGAGAGTGATATAAAATGAAATCTATTAAGGATAACATCAAAATAACACATTTATAATATTGCTATAAATGTACATATCTTTTTACATTCTTTTTAATTGTTTTTTTCTTTACAAGTTTCCAATGGAATGAAAATTTTGATTTCTTATCATTTTTTTTGAAGTGACGAGTCAAATTTTCTATATCTTAAAATATTACATTTTGTAATAAAAAATGTAATTTATGTAATGTAATATTAAAATTCTTCACCTTTCCATTTAAACGAATATTCTCTTTAAGTTAACGTAACGTGTACACGATTACAAAACGATCATTATTTAATAATATTAAATAAACAGTACGGGGAAAGAATGAAATAATCAATCAATCAGTAAAGATAACCATATTTCTTACTTAATCATATTTTTTAATTGAACATACTTTCACTGTCACCATTTTTTACTGACAAAAATTCAACTGTCCTTCAAAGGCGAAGAACGAACGTATATATAAAATAGAAAGCGTATTCTAATTGCTACGATCAACCTAGGCGAAAACCTAAAACAAATATTGATGGTTTGCGTAGATTTTCTGGAAGGTTTAAAGTGTAATCATAAAACTAGTGAAAATTGTACGATCTGGGACGAAAGAGAAGCAAACGTTGAGACGAGTGAAAGCAACGAACAAACCGTGACATCATAGAGTCCGGCTTTCTTGGCTGAAACTAACGTATGACGAGCCTCGTGTGACGAAAGCAAGAGAAAACATACCACGCCTCTACAGTTTGTTCCTCATACTACTACGTTCAGCACGTGGGAAACTTGCTTGAATTATTCCACTTTAATTTCGCCTTATGCAAATTCTAGTACAGATTTTACGTAATTTCGTATGCAACTTTCCAGTTCCTCGTTTGACAACCTTCAATTTCACCTTGTTTCAAAGTTTACGTTTCCATTGCATATCCTTCTAAACGAAACGTTTCATGACTTATGGAAATTGTATCGTGTAATTTCTATTTCACACCTTTTCTCTTCTAGAAATTTTCTCTCCTGTCTCTGTGGAACACTTTTACTCGTTTCGATATGTAAATATTTATCTTCTTTATCTATCGAGTCACTGTATTTTTTTCTAGAAATATTTAACTATGTGCTTACACAATTAACAATTAATCGAATATACTACATATATTTTTATTAAATATATGATTAACATTTAGCAATTTAATCTGGTTAATATGTGATAAATGTTTATAGATATGTTTGACTATGTAACTATATAAAATAAATTTGAAAATTTTTTTATAGAATATGTATAATTTAACCTTAAAAAAGATATTTAGCAAAATCTGTTTTTTGAAAATATTCTTTGATTTTCACATTGTTAACAAAAATCAATTCAAAATCTTGTTTCTAGTTTGTTTACAAAAATACTACATCATGGGCTTGGATTTTCACGACTATTTTGCAATAACATACTATCAATTTCTTAGGATATTTTTTTATTTCAAGGATACTAAGGATTTTCGTAATTTTAACAGTAATAAGATACACGAAATCGCATCGGAAATCCTACAATGTCAACACAGACAATCAACGAATGACAAGTGGATTCTTTCTTGAGATACGTGTCCAACTTTATAAGTAAAACACGTACGACGCATGTAATCAGTTGCTGACTGTACGACTGTACACAATGTCGAATTAAAATCGAATTATCGACTGCGACTAACGCGATTCATCGATCGAAAAACGATATAAAAATGACTGTACCGACATTCCATGGAAACGTCCTAGCCAATGGAATTTCTAAGATTACAGAATTCCCCTAAGAGTAATAATCAATAAAGAAGCTAGTTAGAGTGTCCTTCATGGTTTGAGGAAGGCTGATCGTAAAACTGTAAAACAAAGCATCGAGCGATTTATTTTTATGCACGAAGATTAACAATGCGAGAATATTACTGGAACAATTGAAAAACATTCGATGAAAGAACAACATTCGAGATTTAATATTAAATGCAGATGAATCGTGGTGGAAGAAAAGAAAGGGTTATGCGAAAAATGTATGCAACGAGATAAGTTATCGCGTTTGAACTTCTTATTACTGAAAGAGTAATGGGTCATCCATAAAATACAGTTTTAGTCGATCGAGTATAGAAAATTTATGTAAGACGTTTGAAATCGCATTAAATTCCTTTTTGTAGAAAATTAAGATTACGTAGATATAAATTTACGTAATTAAATAAAACGTTTAACAACAGCAACAATAAACGAAATATTCAACGAGTAGTCATTATTAATTAAAAATAATATTCAATACCCATACACCGAAATAACACGAATCTTATGATAATATCCATTAAGCGATTACTAACTCAAATCCAATGTAAATCTAACATCGACAACATTGAGATACAGTATACTATATTTCTTTAGAAGAAAAATAAACGATTGTTAACTATCATTCTTATATCCTGATAAGAATTAAATACCAGTAACATTCACAAAAGATATTCCATCAGATTATAGAACAGCTTTATTTTACGACAATTAGGTACTACTACCATTATCAACAATGCAATTTCCAACATTAATCCCTCAATTAGAATCTACTTTCTCACAGAACATATCAAAATAATGCTAATGTAAGTAAAACGACAACGTCCTACCCATACTACGTCGTTCTTTTGTTTCGCCAAAGGATCACCACTCACCAGTTTAAAAAACATTTCGTTGATCTGCACGTTTTCTTTGTTCGGATTTTCAAATTACAAACTAGCTGGCCACGAGAAAACGTCCGAATGTTGCTCGCTACGGTACTGAACTGAGACCACAGAAGGAAAAGCAGAGTCACTGAGATGCCCGCGAGTAACTGGCTCCTCGACCACTTCCCCACCACATTTCTGCCCACGAGTTAGTGTCACATTTATACATCGACCACGAATCCTTTCCAGTGGCACGACCGCGTCCACTGAGTTGCCGATAGGTCGTTCTTCTACGATGCTGGAAATGCCCGGTAGTAATGGCTTCATTGCCAGGAAATCCCATACACAACCGGTGGGGAGGACACGTCACAATTGGAAATCATTGATATAGTTCACTAAGTACATATACGCCTTAATTATCGGTACAAACGAATACTCTTAGGATTGATAAATTTTTCATAATATCCTAGTATATCGAGTCACGTTTAAGGTTATGGTGCTACTATAATCAATCAAGATAATACTGACGTTCAAATGTAATAGGGTTCACGTATAATTTTTATAGTTTATGTAAGATAATAAAGAAGAAATTTTGTAGTTCATTACAAAAACCTATGTTGACTGGACATTTCTTACTTTTTTAATAAATATGAGTAGATTCTTGTAGCATTGGTTCTGTCTTTTTTTTATCACCCTGTATAACACATCTATTTATAAATACCTTTTATTAAAAATTTTATTTCCATCGTATGAATAATATCATAAACTTTGTAATGTCATAACTATTCCTGATATGCAAATCAAGGTTAACTCGTGTAAAATATCGATAAACTACCAGCTTAACAACTCTGAGTTTTCAGATTACATTTCCCTCGACACCATGTGCAGGTGGATCAAGGTTATTAAACTTGTTTAGTTACATTCGATAACATGCCACTCTGAGTAATTTTCTTCTGTAACTCCATGTTCACGAATGTGACGCAAATTTAAGTAATATTTAAAATGTTAGTAATACACGGTCTCTAATGAATAATAAGGAATTTTTCTTTCTACGAGATTTGAAAAGCAATAGTATTCAAATTCCTAAATAAAAAATGATACCAAAAATTTTGTTCTCCAAAATTTGTCCAGACTCCAAATTTTAAATAAAATATAAAACAATGATATTTAAATTTCTAGATGAAAAATCATTATTTCTTTCATATTTCTTTTATATTGTCTTGTAGTCGCTAAAAAGGCAAATTCAACAACTTATGATAAGGTAACCTTTCATTAATTATAAACCCTAAAATAAAAAGAAAATTCTTATTAGATTCATTAAAAAAATTCAAGATTAATTCGATATCTCGAAAAATATGAGATATTAAAATCGAAATTTGTTCTTACTTGATACGTCATGTCGAATACAAAAAATTTCATTGCAAACTTTTTTTTTTATACAGCCAATAGATGACGAGTTATTTGAGATGGTCATTCTTATGGATTTACCTTGTATGAGTAACGACATCTTTAAAAGCTATGATTCACTGTGACAAAAAATATGCGCTTGCTCTATTAGCTTATATTAAATAATTCGCTATTAAAAAGATCATCCCTTACAATTTTATCAGTTTCTACCACAGAGGAGTCTACGCTATCACTACGGATGTCATTTAAAATGATCACAACGGGGACGTAATTTTACGCAACTTCGTAAAAATTACAAATTACCATCGATCGGTATCATGCGGTAAACGAAAACTTTTGCTACATTGATTACTTTTTTTATCTTGATGACAGTGCACTACATTACCCATAAGTCTTTCAAATTTATTACGTTAAATATTGAAAACCATACTTTTAAATCACTGTTTTTATAAAATGATTTATAATAATGATTTATATGAGACATTCTTAAATGGGCAAAATATATGAATATAATTTGAGAAATTTTTAATTTATTTAATCGAAAAAGTGATTAACATGTTTGTTATAAAGCATTGTTTTTTCTTGTAGCCACAATGTTATTTTTCGATTTCCTCTAATTTTGAAATATAATCGCGTCAAGTAACTACATAACATCTTAGATAACATTAATATTATGATACTACATATCGATGACAGTGTTTTCATCAACATGTTTCATTAAGTAAACATTTTTAATGCAGTAGTGATAAAACATTTTTCATTTTCTTTCATCTTTTCTATTAATAAACAGAATAGTGATGAATCCAATAACCGAGAGGAACATCTATGTAACTTTTAAAGTATCCGTTAGATATCACTAGCGTTCCTATACTTCAGTAACGCATTGTTCTCGTTATTAGAAATTTGTTTTAAAATATCATATTAACATAAAGTGTAAGTATACTATTTGCACCATTTTAATTTAACTTGTCCGTAAAAGTCTCTTCCTAGCAATTTCATCGTTACTATATATTTTATTTTTTTTACTACATACAAACTAAAAGTATTTTATTTTTCATTATTCTTAGCCTAAAATTTATTGTTTATATTATAGTAAATGATATGCAGAAAAGCTGAGTTATCTATCTCTTCAAATAAGGTAATTAAAGTTAACGAGAAGCGGGTAATTAGATAACTATATACTTAAATTTCAAGTAGTATAATTTTCGTAAGAAAGAAAGTTCATATTCATGGTATTCTTCTGAAAATTCCTTTCGAT